>JAZAVI010001365.1:0-18614 GCA_036326025.1 Chrosomus eos
AATGAGAACATGGATCCATCATGCCTTGTTACCACTGTCCAGGCTGGTGGAGGTGGTGTAATGGTGTGGGGGATGTTTTCTTGGCACACTTTAGGCCCCTTAGTGCCAATTGGGCATCGTTTAAATGCCACGGCCTACCTGAGCATTGTTTCTGACCATGTCCAACCCTTTATGGCCACCATGTACCTATCCTCTGATTGCTTCTTCCAGCAGGATAATGCACCATGTCACAAAGCTCCAATCATTTCAAATTGGTTTCTTGAACCTGACAATGAGTTCACTGTACTAAAATGGCCCCCACAGTCACCAGATCTCAGCCCAATAGAGCATCTTTGGGATGTGGTGGAACGGGAGCTTCATGCCCTGGATGTGCATCCCACAAATCTCCATCAACTGCAAGATGCTATCCTATCATTATGGGCCAACATTTCTAAAGAATGCTTTCAGAACCTTGTTGAATCAATGCCACGTAGAATTAAGGCAGTTCTGAAGGCGAAAAGGGGTCAAACACAGTATTACTATGGTGTTCCTAATAATCCTTTAGGTGAGTGTATAATATGCTACGATTGTGTTCAAAGTTTTGTTTATTTTCTAAATTAATAACGCTGACGTCTCTGTATGGGGCGATCCCAAGGTCCATTGCGATTTTCCACTTCGTAAGTAGAAGTGTTAATTAATAGAGATCAAAAACTGTTGAATCAAGACAAGAAGTTGTTTAGAACCTTTAGACGTGTAAGGTGGCAATTTCTTATGAAGGTTAATGATAGAAGACATTATAAAAAAATATAGCTTGGTGCACCAAATGTGCAGGCTAGCAAAGTTAGCTAATTCAAGTGAATGAATTCAAGTTCATTTTTGTCGCATATAATCGTGCAAGGTACAATCATAGGGGAATGTAAGATTTTTTAGTATTACATTAGCTCATTCATTAGCTTAACATTATAAATGTTCAGATGAAGAACGGTGTTAGCAGATTGGTTTGTTTTCCAGCCCAGTAAATGTTTAAAATCCATGCAAAATTATATAATTAACAAATAAATCTATAATAATTCATACAAATTAATTCATAACTACAACATTATTGTGGCTCAACATTATCACAATATGAAATAATAAATAATTTGTGTGTTCTTTCAGATGCTATATAGGAGGCTACTGTGAACAGTCAACTGTAAAATTATTTTCCATTTCTGTCCTTTGCCTTAAAATAACATATTTCCACTTGCCCAAGCCTTTTTTTTTAATCACACAGTGCATCCCCAAACCAACCAAATGCCTGGAAAACCGTCCAATCTAGCAACATGAAGAATACTGGTATAAAATAAGAATACTGGTAAAAATGTTCAATTCTGAATTTCTTTTTTCTTTCTCAAAGATGAGGACCTTTTGAAGGACAACCCCCCCCCCCCCCCCTCCCACCCACACCTTGTCAGTCTCTCTATAGCTCTCTCTTTATCGCTCTCTCTGTTTCATTTGTTTTTGTGTATATTTGTTGTCTAGTCATGCAAATAATATTCCTCCTCATCATTGTTTTTCTTTTTCATAATCTGCTTCTTCCATGTCTCTAAATAGGTTTCAATTGTTATACAGCACCCTACAGTTTAACTAAGGAAAGTTCAACTAAAGTACACCAAACAGTACAGTACTAATGCAATTAATTTCCACCATTGACTGGTTGTAAAGGCTTGCATGCACACATTTCTATGTATGTGAAAGAAGAGGTAACACAAAAAGCTGATTTTATTACATGCTTTATATTCATAGTTAAGGTCATTGTCCAGAAGTATGAAAGGTGTTACAGCTGAAGCATTGAAGCATTCTCTGCTTCAGACACAACTCGCAGGTAACAGTCTCTTGCTTGCACCTTCATTCCTCTGATTTGATGCCTCTTTCTGAGGATGATGCTCTGCAGACATTTCAAACCTTCTTCACTTTGGCCACATTGCAAATCTTAAAAGAGGAACACAAGAATATAAGACCAGCCTTAGAAACTTTATAAACAGTCATCATTGTTGTGTATAATTATTAGGGCTGTCCCCTAATAGTAATCTTTGGTCAGGACACCCCTATGTTTATGTAATCTATTACAAATACATGCTTTTCATTGTCTCACTAGAAAACAAGAAGGACAGCTCTCTGAGGGTATCGGAATGAGTTGAAAGAGATTTCCAATAGTGGTCCATCTCTGCAACAAGAATCTTCTGTTCCTCCTCAAGTCTCCTTACTGACATGATGATGTCAAACCCCTTCTCTTTGTCCTTAGATCGAGACATTTGCCGAAATGATGAAAGATGATGACCAAAGTACTGGCTTTGACATGTGTGCTTCTTGCGATGCTATTTACACATTTGTGTTACACGTCTATGGCCCAATGACGCTACGATGAGCATTTACTACTTTTAAAAAATGCGGGTCAGGAAGCGGGTCGTGTACTATATATATATATATATATATATATATATTTTTTTTTTTTTTTTTTTTTTGCGGGCGGGTTAGTTGAAAACGTCGGTCGGGTGTGGGTTGTTTATACATTGACCCACGCATCACTGGTAACAATTACAATTATTTGTGACTAAATGAATTACAAGTAATCATTTCCTCACCGTCAGCCCACTACTTTACATCATTGACCCAGTCTGCCAATTGGCTTGCTGTCACTGTCAATTGGACTTTCATGGACTCTAGGTTTTGTAACTGGCTGTGCAGAGCTTTTGAAGTCTACAATAACAAACATTAGTAAGAAACAAGAAATGATATTACCATATTCCTCCTACTTATTATGTAAGGATGGAATTAGTGCAGTGTGGTCATCTTACCCGCTTTTGACATATGCTTTGTGGTTACTGCAATCCTACAGATGAAGGCATTGCACTGTTCCACCTCCTCCCCTAGTGTTAAACCAGCCCCATCCATATATGCCCCACTCCATTTCACCTGGTTAAGATTTTTTTTAAAAAAAAGCGTTTTTTTTTTTTTTTTTTGCAGATGTTCAGATTAGATAATGCGATTCTATCACATAGCAACATTTCCTTACCTCTTGTTTAAACTCATGGGCTTTGGCATAAAATACCGAAATTAATGGCTTTATGTTAAGAAGGTGCTGGAGCTCTGGACAGCTTTTTGAGGTAGGGCCAATATTTGCAGGTCACATCCATACAAAACAAAAGTGATTAGCCTACTGGCCAGCTTTTCTTGCAGGTACAGGGGATAGGCAAAAATGTCCCCCATATACATATTTAAGGCACAGAGCAGGACACCGTGCCGACACACTGCAAGCTCCAATCCCTCCTCGTCTACCTTGCTGGCAGATCTTTGGGAGGTCTCTCTGGCTGCTGACACTCCCCTCCACAAACACGTCTTCCACTGACCTACAATAAAAATAAAAAGGAATAGGCTACAATAAATTATCTATGCCAGGGCTAGTCAAATGGCAGCCCCCAGATCATCTTTATCTGGCTCTCCAACTAGTTTTTGATGTTTAAAACGTCTCTGGTTACTTACGTAACCTATGTTCTCTGAATAGGGAACGAGACGCTGCGGAAAGCGCAGTGGGATATTCTCTGAATGTGCCGATTGTCTGAAGCCTTATAGAATCACGCCAATTCATTGGCTGATGGCGTCCGCGCAATATGGCTCCGCCCCGACGCTCTTACGTCGCATCATACGTATTCGCGCGCGCGCCATCTGCTCCTCAGATTTCTCTGCCGAAAAGAAACTGTCAGCAGCGCGAGGAGCTTGGCTGCTAACGCAGCGTCTCGTTCCCTATTCAGAGAACATAGGTTACGTAAGTAACCAGAGACGTTCTCTTTCATAGGTTCTCTCAACGCTGCGGAAAGCGCAGTGGGAACGGACTACCAAACTCGCCAAGCTAGAGCGCTTTTATGACTGGTAGATAAAAGAGACAACGACCGAAACGAGTTCAAACAGAAAGAACCTGGGAACCCGGGGTCATGTCAAGATCCAAGCTATAGAACCTTACAAAAGTATGCGGAGAGGACCAGCCTGCCGCAACACAAATATCCTCCAAAAGTGCTCCTCTGAAAAGAGCTTGAGAAGATGCTACACTTCTGGTGGAATGTGCTCTAATGTTAAGAGGTGAAGGCAAGCCACGCACCCCATAAGCCAACGAGATAGCCTCTGTGACCCAGTGAGAAATCCTCTGCTTCGATGCAGCAAGCCCACGGCGGCTAGCACCGAAACAAACCAGAAGCTGGTTAGATTTCCTCCAACCGCCTGAGCGGTCTACATATATCTTAAGAGAACGAACTGGGCAGAGCAAGTTAAGCTCCCTATCTTCCTCAGATGAAAATGGAGGAGG
The DNA here is from genome assembly GCA_036326025.1 of Chrosomus eos. Classification (NCBI taxonomy): domain Eukaryota; kingdom Metazoa; phylum Chordata; class Actinopteri; order Cypriniformes; family Leuciscidae; genus Chrosomus; species Chrosomus eos. The sequence continues at coordinate 4,319 of JAZAVI010001365.1, forward strand.
GTGGAAAGCATTAAGGTTAACTACCTGAGAGCGGAAACTTGAGGAAAGAACCTTGGGGACATACCCTGGTCTCGGCCTCAAGGAAACTTTGACCAGGCCAGGGGCAAAGTCCAAGCAGGACTCGCTAACAGAAAGAGCTTGTAAGTCTCCCACCCGCTTTAATGAGGACAAAGCTAACAAAAGAGAAACCTTAAGAGTCAGAATCCTATCCGGAGCTGACTCCAAGGGCTCAAAGGGGGCTTTCGTCAAACCCTCTAGGACAACAGAAAGATCCCATGAGGGGACTCTAGGGGAGCGAGCCGGTTTCAGGCGCTTCACCCCACGCATAAAGGCAGAAACTAACCTTAACTTGCCTAGGGGAATCTCATCCGATTCCCTATGTGCTGCAATAGCCGCGACATAAACCCTGAGAGTGGTAGCGGCTGCTCCAGCCGCAAACTTCTCCTGCAGGAATTCCAGTACTGAACCAGCAGGGCAGTTAACTGGGCTCTTATCATGTGCCAAACACTTAGTCTCAAAAACCTTCCATTTGGAAGAATATAATCTCCTTGTAGAAGGAGCTCTAGCACTCGCAATAGTCTCCTGAACGTCAGTTGGGAGACCAGAGCTTAATGCTAACGGCCTCTGATCGGCCAAACATACAGCTTCCACATGTCTGGGCGAGGATGCCATATCCTGCCCTGTAGCTGGGACAGCAGATCTTCCCTGACTGGGATCCTCCAGGGGGGAGACTCCAGTAGAGGAACTAGCTCCGAAAACCATGGCTGAGATGGCCAGAACGGAGCTACCAGGAGGAGGCGGACTCCGCTCTCTCTCACTCTGGCCAAGACCGCCGGGATCAGTTTGATGGGCGGGAAGGCATAGAGTTTCTGCGTTGGCCAAGGGTAAGCGAACGCATCTATCCCCAATGGGGCCGGGGGACTCAGGGAGAACCAAAGAGGGCATTGGGATGACTCTTGAGATGCAAAGAGGTCCACCTCCGCCTCTCCAAAAACCTTCCAGATTAGAGCCATCGTCTGGCGGTTCAACATCCATTCTCCCGATCGGAGTTTCTGTCTCGACAGAAAATCTGCTGCGAGGTTCAGAACCCCTGGGACATGAACCGCTCTTAGAGATAGGAATCTGCTCTGAGACCACAGGAGAAGGTGACGCGCATGCCTGTCTAGGGTGCGCGACCGAGAACCTCCCTGCCGGTTCACATGAGACACCACTGCCATATTGTCCGTTCTGACAATGACATGGTGACCCTCCAGAAGAGGGAGGAAATGAAGCAGAGCCAGAAAAACGGCCCTTAACTCCAGGCAGTTTATGTGCCAGGAGAGAGCCTCTCCGGTCCAGACCCCACACGCTGGTCTGCCCTCGAAAACCGCTCCCCAGCCAGTGAGAGAGGCATCCGTCGTAATCATCTGGCGACGAGATACCGCACCCATGCTGACCCCTTTCCGAAGAAAAAGAGGGTCCCGCCAAACTGACAGGGCTCGAAAGCAACTGCGCGATACCTTTAGTAGGCGAAGGGTTGACCCGGAGGGTCGAACCCCTGAGAGTTTCACCCACCACATGAAGGGTCTCATGTGGAGTAGGCCCAGCGGTAGCACGGAGGAGGCCGCAGCCATAAGGCCCAGCATCCTGCGGCAGGTGCCCACAGACACATGATGGCCTAGTGAAAAACGAGCCAAGCATGTCGTCAAGCTGGAAATCCGTGCAGGGGCCAAACGGGCCTGCATGAGAACGGAATCCATGTTCACCCCCAAGAAAACGGTGCTTTGAGCCGGAGCAAGAACACTCTTCTCCGAGTTCAACCTCAAACCGAGAGACTGGATATGACTCAGAACGACGTCTCTGTGGTGGGCCACTAGCTCCCTGGATTGGGCTAAAATGAGCCAATCGTCCAGGTAATTTAGAACACGGATGCCCTGGAGCCGCAATGGGGCCAGAGCTGCATCCATGCACTTTGTGAATGTCCTTGGAGCTAGAGATAGGCCGAAGGGAAGGACCCTGTACTGGAACGCCCTTTCTCCAACGGCGAACCTGAGGAATTGCCTGTGTCGCTGTACAACCTGGATGTGAAAATAAGCATCCTTTAGGTCTATCGTCACGAACCAATCCCCTGGCCGAATCTGAGATATGATAGCTTTCAGCGTCAACATCTTGAATTTCCCTTTGTAAAGGGCGAAGTTCAGCCGGCGGAGGTCCAGTATGGGACGCAAACCGCCGCCCTTCTTCGGGACCAGGAAGTAACGGCTGTAAAAGCCCCGCTCGGTTTCCCCTGGAGTAATCTCCTCTATTGCTCCTTTGAGAAGGAGGGAAGAGATTTCCTGCTGCAGTACAGAAGCCTGAGCGGCGCTGTCTACTACAGTAGGAAACACCCCGTTGAAACAGGGGGGATTGCGGCAAAACTGAAGAGTGTAGCCGAACCGAATTGTGCGAAGAACCCAGGACGATACCCCTGGTAAGCGTTCCCACTCTGGAAGGAAATGTGACAGAGGAGGAGGGATGTTGTAATGCAGACGACATACCTGAGTAAGGGTGCCGTGTTGACGCTCCTGGGGTAAAGAGGTTGACTGTGCAGGAGGGCCATCGGCGTCCTGGCATGTGATGGGAGGCATCGAGATAGGGGTCATGGTGACCAGGTCCGCCTGCTTCGGAGGAAAACGGAAAGTGCCTCCGAGGATGCGGCTGGTAGTTATAGAGAGCGTGGGGGGTGAGGGGAGAAAGCCGAAAGCGTCTCCTTCCTCCCGCACCAGACTGAGTAGAGAAGGTGAAATATGGCCTGCACTTCGAGACACTCTGAGTGGCGAAGGTGACAGGGCAAGGAAAGGAGAGCTGGGAGGTGGGCAGAAACGCTTGCGCGGTCTGACCCAACCCTGAGGAACCAGAGGAGCTCTCCTTTTTCTGACCGGAGGGTCAGGAACGGCTCTGCGCCGCCGGAGCAGTCGGTTTGTCGGAGCGCTTCAACTGGAGGCGCTTGTGAGGCCGTTGACGGGGAAACGGGCGACCGCGGGCCCCCCAAACCGTGGCAGGTGGGGGATGCCCTGGTTCGCTTCTTCTGGAAGAGAACTCCGGTCTATGAGAGGGACGTTCTCTGGGTCGCACCGGGGGGGGAGCAGAAGGTTCCCTAGCCCTCCTGGGCATGAACTGTCTGAACGCGGCCGATTGGGATTTGGAGGAGCGGAATTTCTCAACCACTGTGTTGACCGCCTCACCAAACAACCCTGTTTGAGAAATGGGGGCGTCCAAGAGGAAAACCTTCTCTTTATCACGGATCTCCGTGAGATTAAGCCACAAGTGGCGCTCCACCGCAACAGAACCAGCCATAGAGCGACCTATAGCACGTGCGGTATGCTTGGTGGCTCTTAAGGCTAAATCCGTAGCCTTACGAAGCTCCTTGACCGCTTCAGGGGTCACACCGTCACCCTCGTCCATTTCCTTTAGGACGTCCGCCTGGTAGGCCTGAAGAATGGCCATAGTGTGCAGGGTCATGCCTGCCTGCCCAGCCGCCATGTAGGATTTTCCAATCAGAGAGGAAGTAGTCCTACATGCTTTAGAAGGGAGAAGGGGGCGCGACTTCCAGGACGGCGCAGACGACGGAGCAAGATGGTCGGCTAGAGTTTCCTCAATCGCCGGAATGGCGGAATAGCCCTGTTCCACAGAACCTACCAGGTTGGTGAAATCAGCAGCAGCCGCATTAGTGAGGCGCGAAGAGAAAGGCTGCTTCCAGGATCTGGAGATCTCATGATGCAGATCACTGAAAAATGGCAGCTTCCTCCGTTGAGGCCTAGAATTAGGGCCACTGAGAAGCCTTTCGTCGAGTTTCGACGACTGAGACTCACGTGGCTCGTCGGGCCAATCAATAGTGAGCTTCTCCGTAGCGCGCGAAAGCACGTCAACGAGCTCCGCGTAGGCCGCAGTAGGCCGCGCTTCCTGGCCGCTCGGCGGAATAACCTCGTCGGCGAGAGTAGGCCCGAAATCCTCGGAGTCGGAAGCCTCGGTAAAAAGTATATCCTCCAGCCCGAAAGAAACCGCGTCGCGTGCTCCCGGGCTGGGGCGCAAATAATCATGTGAAAATTCGACTGGCATGTCTCGCGCGTGCCGAGGGGAGGGAGGGAGAGAAAGAGCGGGGCTCGTCTGCTCGAACTCCGCATCCTCAAGCTCTACATCCGAACCCCAGGTCGCGGATCCTCGAGAGGCCTCGGGAGCGCGACAGGGGGAGACGAATGATTCCCTCTCAAAGACCGCGAGCCGCAATTTGAGGGTTTTGAGCAACAAATTTTCACAGAATTTGCATTTAGACGATCCTATAACTGCCTCACGCGCATGTGAAAAACCCAAACATTTAACGCACTTACTGTGTGGGTCGTCGTTAGCGATGTAACGAGCACATGGCGGAGTACAGCGTCTGTAATCCATGGCAGCTTCACCGTAAGGAGAAACAGAGTTCCGCTTGAACAGTCGCAGAAGCGCCGAGAATAATCCTAGATGTAATTGTAGCTCAGAAAAATCACGAGCGAAGGGCAAACGTGACCGCTTCGTTCTGAAGGCAGAGAAATCTGAGGAGCAGATGGCGCGCGCGCGAATACGTATGATGCGACGTAAGAGCGTCGGGGCGGAGCCATATTGCGCGGACGCCATCAGCCAATGAATTGGCGTGATTCTATAAGGCTTCAGACAATCGGCACATTCAGAGAATATCCCACTGCGCTTTCCGCAGCGTTGAGAGAACCTATGAAAGAGAACCCCTCGCAATCTGATATCAAAGTACCCTCTTCGCAAAGGTTTAGCGCGTTCGTAGGCAACCGCATTCAGTGGTGAGTTAAAAGACGCACATGGTGTGCAACTGCATTCAGCGGTGAGTTTAACAACGCACACTGTGGTGTGCAACAGCATTCAGCGGTGAGTTTAACAACGCTCAGCAGGTAAACCTGCATTCAAGGGTGAGTTTAACTACACTCCACGGCGTGTCCAAGTAAGCAGTTTAAGCATTTTCTTGTCACAGGTACTGGTACATAGGTACACTGCTTTAACTAGAGCATGCTGGATAACGTGTTTTTTATCGGAGGTTTGTTGATGTTAATAAATATATATGCTATGATTGTGTTCAATTAATCAAAGTTTTGTTTATTTATTTATATTTATTAAATCCTCTAAATTATAACCCCAAATCAGAAAAAGTTGGGACATTTTGTAAAATGCAATAAAATTAAGAATCTGTGATTTGGTCATTCTATTTAACCTTTTATTAGCTGACAAAAGTACAAAGAAACGTTTTCCAATGTTTTCACTGACCAACATAATTGTATTTTGTAAATATGAACAAATTTTGATTTTGATCGCTGCAACACACCCCAAAAAAGTTGGGACAGAGACCAAATAAAAGTGAAAAGATTTTGAAACAGTCCACAATGAGCAGGTGAATTGGTAATAGTTGAGGGTATCATGTTTGGGTGTAAAAGTGCTTCTCAGCCTTTTTAAGCAAAGATGGGTCATGGCTCATCACTTTGTGCCAAAGATCTTGAGAGAATTGTCAAACAATTAAATAAATCACATTTCTCAATGCAAGATTGCAAAACATGTATGCCTTTCATCATCTTCCATCCATAATATTGTGACAAGATTCAGGGAATCCAGAGAAATCTCAGTCTGTGTTGGGTAAGGCAGTAAATGTTGAATGTGCGTGACCTTTGAGCCCTCAGATGGCATTGCACAAGATACCATCATGCTACTCTGTCAAATACAGCCACATGAGCTCAGGAGTAATCTGGAAAACCATTTTCACTGAACACAGTCTGACGCTGCATCAAGAAATGCCACTTGAATCTCTGTAACGCAAGGAGAAAGCTTTACATCAGTTCTATGTGGAGATGCCGGCGAGTTCTCTGGGCCTGAGCTGATCTCAGATGGTCTAGAAGAAAGTGGAAATGTCTGCTGTGGTCAGATGAGTCCATGTTTCAGCTGTTTTTTAGAAAAAGAAATCGAGTTCTCAGTCTCAAAGACGAAAGGGACCAACCAGACTTTCACCAGCGACAGGTGCAAAAGCAAACATCTGTCCTGGTATTGAGGTGCATCATTGCAAACGGTATGGGTAACTTGGAATATTGTGAAGGTACCATTGACATGGAGGCATATATTTGGATTGTGCAGAGACATAAATTGCCACCAAGATGACATCTTTCCTGGGAAGCAAGACAATGCCAGGCCTCATTCTGCACTTGCTACAACTGAGTGGTTTCTAGACAGTCTGCACCATAGAAGGGGTGTGCCTGTTTACTGCAGTCCAGATATGTCTCTTATGGAAAATGACCCATCATGAAAAGGAGAATCAGGCAATGATGACCACAGACTGTTGAGCGGCTGTCTTGTATCAGACAAGATTGGGCAAATATTCCACTAGCAAAACTCCAACAATAGTATCCTCAACTCCCAAATGATTAAAAAGTGTAATTAAAAGGAAAGGTGATGTGACACAGTGTTAAACATGTCTCTGTCCCAGCTTTTTTGGGGTGTGTTGCAGCCATCAAAATCAAAATTTGTTCATATTTACAAAATACAATTATGTTGGTCAGTAAAAACATTGGAAAACTTTTCTTTGTACTTTTGTCAGCTAATAAAAGGTTAAAAAGAATGAACAAATAACAGATTCTTAATTTTATTGCATTTTAAAAAATGTCCCAACTTTTTCTGATTTGGGGTTGTAATAACGCTGACGTCAATGTATGGGTCGATACCAAGGTCCATTGCGAAGTAGAAGTGTTAATCAATAGAGATCAAAAACTGTTGAATCAGGACAAGAAGAAGACATTATAAAAAATATAGCTAGCAAAGTTAGCTAATTGAATTCAAGTTCATTTTTGTCGCATATAATCATGCAAGGTACAATCATAGGGGAATGTAACATTTTATAGTATTACATTAGCTCATTCTTTAGCTTAACATTATAAATGTTCAGATGAAGAACGAAATTCCACTTGCCCAAGCTTTTTTTTAATCACACATAGTGCAACCCAAAACCAAATGGCTGGAAAACTGTCCAATCTAGCAACATGATGAATACTGGTGTAAAATAAGGTGTTCAATTCTGCAATAGCTTTTTTCTTTCTCATCAGGTCCTTCCATTTTGCCTAACATTCCACCCCACCCCCCTCCCAAAAACACACACAATAAAGGCACTTTTAAAAGCCACGTCTGTCTTGTTTATACCTGTCTGTGCTGTAGTGTAATTCTCTCTCTCTCTCTCTCTCTCTTGTTTGTTTTGTGTATATTTGTTGTCTAGTCATGACAAGGCCCAAATTCAGGCCCAAATTTATTCCCAATCAGGCAAGCAGGAAAACTTGTCATGTCTGTTTTGCAAGCCTGTCCACCAAGAAGAAAATTAAAGAAAAAATGGTGTCACTAGATAGCCAGTGGGGGAAATCTGTCCTTATAAACAGAAATGTTGTGCGTATATAATTGATTCTGCCCGTATTGCAGCAAGTAAAAGTGTTATTTCATATGTTACTGTTACCTGAAGTGAAGCTGAAAGCCTGTGTTTTTCACATACTGAGTATCAGACAAATGTTATCTGGCCTTTACAAACATAGTCTTATTTCATACATGGAAGAATCCATATTTACCTATAAATTGTGCTAAAGAGTAATGAGAAATTGTGTTCTCTGTCAAGTATTAAGTCATGATGACAATGGCAGAAACTGCAGGAGTACCTCTGGCCTTATCTGAAACTGGCCATTGATTGTATACAGTTCAAGAGTAATGTTTCTTGCATTGTACTCCAAATCCATTAAATGTCCTTAAAAGAAAATTGCTTTATACAGTACTGATGTTTCTAATAATTCAGTGGGTGGGTTAATAATGTGTGATAACTGCTTTTGTTCATTTCAAGCGAGTAAACTTCAAGCTGTAGGATACAGGCCAATTTTATTTATTGGCAAGCCAGATAAAAGGGCTTAGAATAAATGGGTTGCAGATAAAATTACCCATCTGCATCCCACTTCTGTCACTAACATTTTGTTTGGAGAAGATGCGGAGGGCCTATGAATTTATCTTGACAAAATGTATGTAATGTTTTGGTTTAGAAATTATGAATATTTAAAATACATGTATATTTCTTTGTTAATATGTACAGATTTTAAATGAAAGTAAACCTGTATTATAGCAACCTACACAGCACAGCAACTGGAGAGTCAAGTGGCGGAGAGTCAAGCGGCAGAGAGTCAAGCGAGCGACGGAGAGTCAAGCGAGCGACAGAGTCAAGACATAGAGAGCGAGAGACCTTGCGTGTGTGTGTGTAAATGTGCGTGTGTGCGCATGAAGTGCACCCTCAAAGCACCATCTATTAAGTGTTGAGCATCCCCATAGCACCTGCAACAGAAAATCTCTGGCGCCGCCACTGCTCTGTCTTCAGCACTCTCTCCAACCTCTCTCTCTCTCCTACTTCCTCTTGTACTTGTACAACTATTCTTCCTTCATTTTCTTCCCCACTTCCACTGCCATGCTCTAAGTCTTTGCGACAAATGAAAAGGACAAACACCTCTACCTCTTCACACTATTCTCCCTCCGTCTCTCCTCCATCTCTGTCTGCCTCTTCCGTTTCCACGTCTTTGAGTCAGGAAGGGCCAGGTGTGAAGAACAGAAGAAAAGGTAACTTTTTGTATGGTACATCTTACTCCACACTGTTAATAAATTTGCTCCCAGTCAGAGTTGACTTCATGTAAATTAGATTAATCTGGCTAAGTTATTTAGCTGTGGCCAATATCCAAGGGCTGTGGTTAATCCTGACTTTAGGTCCTTGCACACTGAGTCTGAAATTTTCGTATGCATTTTTGCGTATTCGTCATTCGGTGGCTCTGAATTGTCAAAACACCATTCAAAAGGCTTTCAATATCACTTCCTGCGTTTAACTCTGACCTACAATATGGAAAATGGTTGATGAAAATAAGACTCTCCTAAACAGACTACAGGACTATAATAACCTCTTTCTGAAGTTTAAGTATCTAGAATTTTACATGTTTGGTTGTTTTGTGAATATGGTCCACAAATCTTTGGCTCCATCCTTGGCTATGAAGACGCCTTCAAAGATGGCCTGTTCTTAAGATCTAAAAAATAAACAATACTGCAGGATAGATAAATTCAATCCTCACACGACTAAAGTGGACAGTTCGCTGATTCAGCATTCTTAAAAATGCTTGGCAGGACAGTCCTGGTGCCCTCGTCTTCATGTCTTCAAATGAAAAAAGATATCTGTGGCATAAACTGTGGCAAATTGGGGTTGCGGGCCAGTAGTCACTTCTGTTTATAACAGCGACTCCAGCAGTCTAAGTGGCTTGTCATGCCTCACAAATTAACTTGGGCATGCTTAGATCATGTAATTCTGGAAAAATCAAAAACACATCCACTGTAATGTATACCTTAGCTGATTAATCAGACTTTGGGTTCTTTGCACAATTTATACATAGGGCTGGATGATATGGCCAAATTTTATATCACAATATATTTCTTCATTTCGGTCGATACAATATAATTCCGATATCGATATGAACAATATAAAAGCCTCAGAAAAACTGCCAATAACGCTCACAACAGATGTCTGTACCTCCAATCTTCTGAAACCTGCTTGAGTCTTTTGGTACTGCACCATAACAAACTACATGAACCAATGAAATAACCCATCATAACAATAATATTCTCTTCTCAATACCTGCTACAAGACTATGGAAGCATATGTGTAGCAATATTCTATTAGAAATGTAATATGCAAAATGACAATGTATTTCTGTTTTTAAATTTACATTTGACATTACATTTGTGCAATGTTTGGTGCAAAATTAAAATTCAATTATATAATTTACATTAGCCATTTCATACACTAGTTTTAATATGTAAATTGAATACATATTCTAACGCTTAATAAGTTGTGTAAACGTTAAAATGTATTACAGATATGATTAGATATGTTTAACATGTTTAAAGGTGCCCTAGAATGGGGTTATTTTATCATTTTATAATGTTTCCCGTGTTGCCCTTATAATGTTAGTATGTTTTTTAGATCAAAAATAGTCATAATTTAGAAATAAAAGGCATTTTTCCTAGCCTGATTTTAGTCTCTGATTTGAACACTCTGTTTGAAGGGGCGTGTCTGCTGTGAGAACCAGCCACTGCTGTGATTGGCTGACATGCTTGCATATGAAATAGCTACGTATTACATGTGACACTGTCTCGAATACTTTTACTACAGCTGTTATATACGTTTTAACTATTACAGCTATCGAGATTAATGAATCGTGAGATGTTTTTCAAGTATTTAAATCTATTTCCATCACATAAATTGTTGCTGTGATGAGCATTGAGCAAGCAGATGACATGATGTTGATCGCGAGACAACGCAGTTTCTGCACTCTGTCTCTCTATAATGCTTTCACCAATACTGTACTAGGATCTTGCGCTGGATCTAACACAGTGTAAATTATTGTTAATAAAATCACTACTTACCGTTGCGGGAATATAGTTGGAATTACCCCCTTCTTCAGTTTGAGACGCTGAGAGAAGCTTGATATTGTCCCAGGTTCGAAAATAAGTCCGTGGTGAAATGGGCAGAGCAAACTAACAACTTCGAATGAAACTGTTGCGGTATCCGATTATATATAAACATCATCCACGCCTGTTGACATTTCTTTTCTGTGGGAAGGGTATGAAAAGTCCTCACATCCCCTGCACAGCCTGGAACAAACTGATCCTCGCTTGTTCCGATGGTTCGGCTGCGCAGTGCCTAGCATTGAGGGCCGGCATATGCAAATCTTTGGAGGCGTACATATTAATGATCCCGACTATTGCGTCATAGTCGGTATTATGTGGAGATTCACCTGTTTTTCAGGAGTGTTTTTCAAAAATGAGATTTAAATAAGAAGGAGAAAACAATGGTGTTTGAAACTCACTGTATGTCATGTCCATGTACTGAACTCTTGTTATTTAACTATGCCAACATAAATTCAATTTCACATTCTAGGGCACCTTTAAGCAAAAACTATAACAAAATCACTTAAATGTTATTTTTCTTAATTGCATTTACTCTCACAGTTAAGACACTTGCGATTGCATTTTCATTAAATGTCCCGCAATAAATGTACCAAAGTTCAATGTGCAAATTGAAAATGCATTCCGAGCCGATGACACCCTCTCCCGCCCTGTCAAGCACTGTGTGAAGTTTCGGTTTCTTAGATATTAAAATCATATGTTTTGGTTATTATGAGGTCACTCAGCATCCCCACATGCTCCAAATTCACGCAAAAAGTCTTGGTTGTTTGTGCTTCGTTTGTGCCGGTTTAAGTTTTGTTTGTGCTGCTTCTATCGGGTGGAACTGCTTCAGATGGTGGAACAGATTTGATGTGTTCCCACTGCTAGTCGGCACCACTCTCCGGCACATTTTGCAGCGCACTGAAACCTGAAGTTTTGAGATCTCAGATAGCCGAAACACCACTGAATTTATACCACTGAATTAGTCTTTCTTCTCTTATCGACTGTAGCAAATCAGCTTTATGAAATATTAATAATCAATAATAACTGGTTATAATTAATTATTAATATTTGGATTGGTTAATAGAATTAACTTAATGTAGTAAAATTTGTTTTTACTTCAACCCACCTGTTTGTCCCATGGACACTCAGCGTTAATTGTTTATTAATTCTAAGAAATATTAGTTTCCGGGGGAGGGGAATGTCTTTCTTACTATACAGTACTATTAAAGGTGCACTAAGTAGGAATTCCGTTTTTGTCAAACATCGACCCCTAGAGTCGCTGTGGAGTACTTGTACTGTCGTAAATAGCACGCACGCAGAGATGTCTCTGCACTCATGGCCTGATCCCCTCCCCCTGTACACCGGTACCTGTTCAGTAGGATGAAAGCTGTAAGGAGTGGAAATAAGGTGTGGCCCCTTTAAGAGCTGCGCGCACCCTGTTTAACTGTCGGCAGTCTGTATTGTATGTGCGCCTCGAACACCACATGTATACGGCGCTGGGTTATTTCTGTTTGATGCTCATTTTAGCAGAATTTTATCAGATCTTTTTTGCCGTAAAGCAATTTGCTACATCGCGACACTTCCTGATGCTGCGGCCGGTGGGCCGCCAGCTCAAAGTTGCAAGTGTGTTTTTTCAGCTCATATGCGATAGGGGGGTGCGAAACGACCACACAAACACCCACACTCACAGAGCAAGATCATTGCCTGACAGTTAGATCAAAGGTTGCTGGCCAGATCAAAGGCTGAGATTCTGCACTAGCAGTCCAATCCCAGTATCTGTAAACAAAAACAAAAACCTGATTGGGTATGCTAATTTGAGTTAATTGGGTACAGATGATGCTACTTCGAGCCCTGTCATTTCAGTTCAACATTTGAGTTATTTTTTGAGTTAAGTCCATTCAAAAGATTCTGCTGGAGATAACAAATTTAGAGGGACGAAGAGTGTTTCAAAATGAGTGGAATGATAACGTGCTGGAAAAAAAGCATGCATTTTTGGGCCTTCTCATTCTTGCTGGCGTATGCAAATCTAACAATGAGGCAACAAGGAGCTTGTGGGATAGTGAGATGGGGAGGGCAATTTTTCGGGCCACCATGCCATTGAAAATGTTTCATAAACTGTCAAAAGTTGTCAGATTTGACAACAAAACAACGCGACATGTGAGAAGAGAGCATGACAAGCTGGCACCGATACGAGACATCTGGGAAAAAAGGGTGGAGAGACTGCCTCTGATGTTCAATCCTGATGTCAATGTAACCGTGGATGAGTGCCTGATTCCATTCAGGGGGCGCTGCCCTTTCAAGCAATATATACCAAACAAGCCTGCAAAATATGGCATCAAGGTCTGGGCTGCCTGTGATGCCAAAACGAGCTACTGTTGGAATTTGCAGGTATATACAGGCAAACCGGCAGGAGCACAGCCTGAACGAAACCAGGGAAAGAGAGTCGTACTTAAAATAACACATGGCCTGCAAGGACATATTGTCACTTGTGACAATTTCTTTACCTCACATGCTCTTGGCACAGAGCTGCTTCAGAAAAAAATAATGCTCGGAAAAGTGCGCAAGAACAAGACAGAACTTCCAGTCACACTGACAAATTCAAGTGGCAGGGCTCAATATTCATTATTGTTTGCTTTCACTGAGACACATGCCATCGTCTCATACGGTCCCAAAAAGACCAAAAATGTCCTTCTCATGAGCACAGTCCACAAGGATTCCGAAATCAGCCAGCGAGAGGACAGAAAGCCGGAAATTATTTGGGATTACAATAAATCCAAAGGTGGCGTGGACTCTCTTGATAACAAGGTATTTGCCAATTTGTATTTATTATTATTATTTGATTGATTATTATGATTGTAATTGTTAACTTCTATTCTAAGCTAAATAGCACATAACATGAACTGTCACTTGATGACAGCAGCTGTACTTAATATGTGTGTGTGTGTGTGTGTGTGTGTGTGTGTGTGTGTGTGTGTGTGTGTGTGTGTGTGTGTGTGTGTGTGTGTGTGTCACTGCTCGCCCCTCCATGGCCGACTTCACCGCGGCAGGCCCATCACTGCTCGTCCCATCACTGCTCGCCCCTCCACGGCTGACTCGACCACTACAGGCCCCACCACTGCCAAGAGGAAAAGATGCCTAAACTGCCTCCCGAGGGATGTCAAAACAACTTGTGTTTGCAAGAAATGCAAAAATCCAATTTGTAAAAGACACTGTGTTCAAATCTGTCACTTCTACTTCAATACATAGGGTAGTTATCTTGAATTAGTACAGTATTAATTATATAGTTATTATAGAAGTTATATAATATATAAATATTTTATATAGTTAGTATAGTAGTTTCTCTTTTTTCATTTTCTGTAGCTTGTTTATTATTGCTTTTTCCTTTTTTACTGTTCACTGTTTTGTTACGGTTCAGTGACACAAATACACGTTCATTGAATATTATTTTACATAAAGTGTTATAATTTAATGAATTGCATTGGGGTTATTTTTGGTACGAATTCTGAATAAAAAAATGTGTATAAAATTTGCTTCCTTGCATGCTTCATAGGCAATGCATCTTGGGAGAAAAAGTTCAGTTTTTTTCCAATTTTTCTAATGTTGTATGGATAACATAAAAAAATGTAGCTAATTAATTGTTCTTTAAATGTTTTAAAAGTTGTCATATGAACTATCATAAAAAAGAATACATTGCAAAATTTTACCCTAAATGGGCAATGTATCTCGGGAGATACAGAGTGTAACTTAGAAAATAAAGGTCATATTTTGGAAAAAATGCATGAACTGTGTCATT
>JAZAVI010001366.1:0-18439 GCA_036326025.1 Chrosomus eos
TTTTAATTTGTAAATTTGATCAATAAATTCAATTATTTAGAATAATAAGATACTATATGGCTGTTACCCTAGGTAGGGCTGATCAAATTACATCATTTACATTGAAAAATAACAATGCATTAAAAGATGTTATGAGATTGTTTTAAATATGAGTCAATTAAAAATCGTTGGAAAGAATGATACTTTTAAACATAACACTGAACCGTCACTAGGTGTCGCCAGGCTACCGTCTTAATGAGCGAGTCATTGATTCATTCGTTCAAACGATTCGTTCGAACGACTGAGTCATTCATGAATGAGACAGGTATGGATTGGTCATTGAATCTAGGGTTTGCGATGTCTACCAATTTGGCATCAGACGATGTGTACAGTGAAACATCGCGATGGACGATGATATCGGGAGGAGGGGCGGGGCTAACGTTTTAATTTTTCACTTAAGCAATAAGCCCCGCAAAGCCGTGTTTTACAGTGGATTTAGAACAGCTAAGGGGCGTAGGCACAACGCGGAGATATTTTCCTCTACATCTCATCAGCCATTTTGATTTCGGCACGCTCTGAGTCTGCAGCAGCTGACCACTAGGAGCGAATGTACATGATGTACAATGTACACGTGACAGAGCAGCCAGATCCAGACTGTGCTTTCGCGCTGTGGCTGGCGCTGAGCCAGAGACAGACGCGTTCAGTGCTTGTCATATTATATCACAACTATTCAGTGTTTTTAACCACATAATGTTTATTTTAGGTTTCAGACATTTAAATGCATATAATTTATAGCAAAACAATACATTTATAGTTTGTAAAATACACAATGGTGTCTATGGAAGCAGCAATAACAACCCATTCAAATATATTTGCCGACGGATTTTATTCATATCCAGTGTTGTGCAAGTTACTTCCAAACTGGAATACATTTATATATTACATGTTACTGTTATTTAAAAGTAATTCATTACCTTACAATATTACTGTCTCAGAATTGTAATGCGTTACATTACTCCTGTATTACTTTTGAGTTACTTTCACCAAAATAACTATACAGAAGTAGAACTTAACATTCTAAAATGACTAGGGCTTTAACGATATGCGATATGAAACCGAAATCGCAACACTCAGATCCACAAACCTGCAGAATCGCGACACACCACTTCCAACTCCCAGCGTTATCCATACCGTCCAGATCCAATGCTACCACATCTTTAAATTACTATTAGTATTATTTGAAGTTAACTTAACATTATAAAATACGTAGACCTACACCACAAAACACTTAAGAATAAATTATTTAAAATTTGGGAATTCCAGCGTTATGGACATGGCATTTGCTGTCAAAACTTAAAAAATAAATTCTCAGAAAATGCATTAATACCAAAATATTGAAACGTCTGTTTATCCATAGGCTCCTCCCTGAAAGGAGTCCAGACATTAGAAAAATATCAGTCTACACATGCGTTTTAATTTTAATATTAGGGAAATAGACAGTCATGCATGACAAAAAAAAATCTTTAACTTTTAGGAGGCAACGATTTTTGTTGTTGTAATTTTGTGAATTAGCCTACACAGCGCAAATCGGATGAAGAAGGGTTGGCTCTCCACAGAACATAAAATATTTATTTTATTTTATTTTTCGTGTTCGCATTTATGAGGAAAAAACAATGTTACAGACGTGACAGTTCTCCGTTACGGACGCGAGCGCTCTGAAGCGGCACTAAAATACTGCTTTAAAACTTTCACAAAGACCTTACACAGAAGACACAAAGCCTTTCTTTAAAGTGAATTTCGTTTTGTATTAATTGTATCTTAATTTTGCCTGGATTTTATAAATGAGAAGTAGGCTAAATATAGCAGACAATTATAAATAATCAAGACACGGAGGACAATTCACTCATAAATGAACCAAAACTCAGTGTATAAGGTAGTCTATTCACTGACCTGAAAAATATATCTATGTTGAAATGTCTATGTGTAAAACAGAACAATTCAAAACGAAAGAGAACAGACTGCTCTCTGCTTATGAAATTAATTGTGCATTTCTCTCTGGTACTAGCCTACTGCGAAGATCGCGAGTCAGCATCGTCAACTTCGCCTTGACTATTAAAAAACAATTAAAATGTCTCCTTGTTATATTTGACATATTCATAATCATTGCTTTTGCCGGTTCTTTGTGACAGATTTTAGGTGCTTTATCGGCAGCGCCGCTTAAATGAACGCGTCACCACCGCATCAAAAACATGATTACCTGATGAAAACATGAAAAATACCACATAAACATAGCCTAACTGTTTAGAGAGAAAACACAGAACGAATAGCCTAATAGGCATACGTCCATCTCGCGAATGTACAGTCTTCTTCATGCCATCTTCACCATTAAGGCTTTAGCCGCTTTTCCACTGGCCAGCGCGAGCACAGAGGCCGAGATCATACCTCACGGCACTCCTGTAAGAAATAAATCGCTATACAAATATCAGACGCTGCCATATAGTTTTTATTAACAGACTTGGACACCACACGCGGTATCGACTGACCACGAACAGGTAATTTAGCCTACTTTCATTTTTCACTCATTAATGTCTCGCGGTCTTGCTGTGTATTATTATTATTTTTTTTTTTTTACAATTAAAACTAAAAGTCTGTTGTAACTTGTAACGCAAGCCTTACTGAACATGTACCGAGTAAAATATTACTGAAAATTGATTAGTAATGCCTTACACTACTGCGTTACAGCAAAAAGTAATATGTTACTGTAATGCATTACTTTTGTAACGCGTTACTCCCAACACTGTTCATATCAGACACACAGTGTAAGGAACTATAAAGTTAACTCTATTCTTCTCCCAGTTCACCGGCCATGTATTTCGGGAGAAACTGTTTTTTAAACGACAAAACAAACTCACTTACACACATTTGAGAATAAGAATAGAAGATAGTTGATGACATGGTAACCAGGTTTGTTAATATTTATAAATAAAAGCGCTAACGTTACATGTCACACAGCGCTATTTTGGCTGTGGTGAATCACGTGCCAAGCATGACGCGTCACCATGGAAACATGGGGGGGGGGGGGGGGGTCGCGATGCTGGCTTAACTATGATATCGTCTATCGGCACAGATGCGCAATGGTTCTGCTGTGATCTTTGTTTAACTATTTTCGCTGCTGAAACAGAAAAACCGTCAATATTGCATCTAAAATGTAAGTGACTTGACGTGTGTGTGTGTGTGTGTGTGTGTGTGTGTGTGTGTGTGTGTGTGTGTGTGTGTGTGTGTGTGTGTGGTGTGTGTGTGTGTGTGTGTGTGTGTGTGTGTGTGTGTGTGTGTGTGTGTGTGTGTGAGAGAGAGTGTGTCTGTTACAGTGAAAAGAGTTTAACCCTTTAAGGCAGTGGATCTCAATCCTGGTCCTAGGGAGCCACTGCTCTGCATAGTTTGTATGTCTCCCTCATTTAACACACCTGATTCAGATCATCAGCTCGTTAGGAAAGAGCTTTATTAACTGAAGTGGGTGTGTCAGATAAAGGAGACATATAAAATGTGCAGAGCAGTGGCTCCCATAGGACCAAGATTGAGAACCACTGCTTTAAGGCCTTGTCTTTTTTGGATATATCTTCTTTTTTTTTATGTGCATACAACCCATATATTTTAAATGTATTGTTTGCTTTAAATTAAATTAAGATTGTATGTTTGGTAATTGAACCTAAATAAATTTAAAATTAATGTGCTATATTTCAGATCAATATAATTGTTTTCTTTCATTTTAATCAACACTAACTTTATTCTCTATCTGTATTATAAATAACTTATTTCTGCATAAATTAAAAAATCCCCAATAATCCAGACCAACCAGAGCGCACTAATTCTACAACATCATCAGTGCTGAAGCGGAACTACCAGAGCGGTTCGGCAGATAGCGAGCAGATATTTTGTGTCACGTCGTGCACAATAACGCTAAAGGCACCAGGCTGGCGGTGCCACTGGCTTTATATATATATATATATAAATATAGCTGCGAGCAGCGATGAAGGGCCAAAGCCGACGGTACCGCCACCCTGGTGCACCAGGGTTGCGGTGCCACCGGCTTGGGCCCGCAATCGCTGCTCGCAGCTATATTTATTATTATTATTATTCTTCTAATTATTTTTTTACTACCTTTTGGACACTTTTGGAGGCCTTAACATGCTCAAAAACTCCTGAAACTTTGCACACATGTCAGAACCCGCGGCCATCAGGGCCGGGCAGAAGATGGTACCCCGGGCGTGGCAGGGGGGCTCGACAGCGCCCCCTGGAACGGGGTCCGAAAACATGGTCCATAAATCAAACACGCTTGCATGTAATAATATGAAACTCGGTACACATGTAGATCTCATCGTTTCATATATACTTCGCACTCTAACTTTTTACCCCAGCCCAACAGGAAGTCGGCTATTTAGGCTTGTTTGGAAAACGCATGCAAAGGAATGTGAAACACTCCTCCTAGAGAATTCAAACACACGGCACGAAACTCGGTCAGCGTGAAGTCAAGACATTGAGGATGAAAGTTTGCGAGGGGATTTTTGATATCTCGAACGGTTTGGCCATGGCGAGGAAACGAAATTATGGCGAGAAACGTGAAACAGGAAGTGTGTCATAACTACTGCAAACATTAACTAATCTTGATGAAACTTCAGCAGTGTGTTCGTTGTAAGAGCCCGATCACATGGATGTGACTATTGTGAGTCAAAGTTATAGCGCCACCAACTGGCAGCAGGAAGTGTGTCACTTTCAAAATGCTTTTAAATCACCCTCTTATTTTTACCCGATTTGCTTCAAACTTCATGTGCATAATGTAGACACATGCCAGATGTAGACCTGTGAAAGGATTATTGATATCTTAGACACTGTTGCCATGGCAATGCATCAAACATTAATATTCCTTTTTTTAAGCTTTTTCATGCTTTTTTATGCTTTCGGGCACTTTTGGGGTTCTTAACGTGCTCGAAAACTCTTGAAACTTTTCACACAGGACAAAACCCGCGGCCATGAGGGCCAGGCTGAAGCTGGTACCCGGGCGTGGCAGGGGGGCTCGACAGCGCCCCCTTGAACGGGTCCGACAATTTGGTCCATATATCCAACACGCTTTACCCTATTTGCTTCAAACTTGATGTGTATAATGTAGACACAAGCCAGATGTAGACCTGTGAAAGGATTGTTGATATCTTAGATGCTGTTGCCGTGACAACGCATCAAACTTTAATATTCTTTTTGGATACTTTTGAGATTCTTAGCGCACTTTTGGGGCCCTTAACATGCTCAAAAACTCTTGAAACTTTGCACACGGGTCAGAAACCGCGGCCATCAGGGCTGGGCTGAAGCTGGTACCCGGGCGTGGCAGGGGGGCTCGACACGCCCCCTGGAACGGGGTCCGAAAACTTGGTCCATAAATCAAACAGGCTTTACCCGATTTGCTTCAAACTTGATGTGTATAATGTAGACACATGCCAGATGTAGACCTGTGAAAGGATTGTTGATATCTTAGATGCTGTTGCCGTGACAACGCATCAAACTTTAATATTCTTTTTGGATACTTTTGAGATTCTTAGCACACTTTTGGGGCCCTTAACATGCTCAAAAACTCATGAAACTTTGCACACGGGTCAGAAACCGCGGCCATCAGGGCCGGGCTGAAGCTGGTACCCGGGCGTGGCAGGGGGCTCGACAGCGCCCCCTGGAACGGGGTCCGAAAACTTGGTCCATAAATCAAACACGCTTGCATGTAATAATATGAAACTTGGTACACATATAGATCTCATCGATTCATATATCCTTTGTACTTTTACTTTTTACCCCAGCCCAACAGGAAGTCGGCTATTATGGTTTGTTTGAAAGCGTATGCCCCTGGAATTCGATATACTACTCCTAGAGAATTCAACCAATCGCCACGAAACTCAGTCAGCATGAAGTCAAGACATTGAGGATGAAAAATTGCCAGGGGATTTTTGTTATCTCGAACGGTTTGGCCGTGGCGAGGAAACGAATTTATGGCGAATAATGGAAACAGGAAGTGTGTTATAACTTCTGCATACATTAACTGATCTTGATGAAACTTCAGCAGTGTGTTCGCTGTAAGAGTCCGATCACATGGATGTGACTATTGTGAGTCAAAGTTATAGCGCCACCAACTGGCAGCAGGAAGTGTGTCACTTCCTAAAGGCTTTGAAATCACCCTCTTATTTTTACCCGATTTGCTTCAAACTTCATCTGTATAATGTAAATACACTGCAGATGAAGACCTGTGAAGGGATTCTTGATATCTTTGAAACTGTTGCTGTGGCAACGCATCAAACTTTAATATTCTTGTTTGATGCTTTTGATGCTCTGAGTCAATATGGCAAGCCGTTTTAACATTTAATCATTTTAACCTAGTAGTCTCTTTTCTCATGCTACTAGTACTTATTTTTTAGATACTAGTATCTATTCCATTAAGTAATAGTACTTATTCATTAGCGACTAGTGCTTATTCTTTAGTACTAGTGCCTATTCTTTAGATAGTAGTGCTTATTCTTTAGATATTCTTTTGAATACGTATTAGTAGCTAATGAATAAGTACTGGTATCTATTTAATAGGTACTAGTATGTAATGACTTAGAACTAGTATTTATTGAATAAATACTAGTATCTATTAATAGGTGCTATTATCTAAAATGTCATTTTCTCTCTCTCTCTCTCTGAGCCAATATGGCAAGCCGTTTTAACATTTAATCATTTTAACATACTAGTCTCTATTTTCATGCTACTAGTACTTATTTTTTAGATATTAGTATCTATTCCATTAAGTACTAGTACTTATTCATTAGCAACTAATGCTTATTCTGTTTAGAATATTCAAAGTGCTTATTCAATTTGTATGCTTATTTATATTTTCAGAGCAGAAAATCAGATTTTTCTGCTTATTCAATATTGCATCTAAAATGTGACTTGACGTGTGTGTGTGTGTGTGTGTGTGTGTGTGTGTGTGTGTGTGTGTGTGTGTGTGTGTGTGTGTGTGTGTGTGTGCGCGTGTGTGTGTGTTTGTGTGTGTGTGTGTGTGTGTGTGTGAGAGAGAGATTGTGTCTGTTACAGTGACAAGAGTTTTTAAGCCTTGTCTTTTTGGATTTATATATATTTTTTATAAAAAAAAAATGTGCATACAACCCATGTATTTCAAATGTATTGTTTGCTTTAAATTAAATTAAGATTGTATGTTTGGTAATTGAACCTAAATAAATGTAAAATGAATGTGCTATATTTCAGATCAATATATTTGTTTTCCTTCATTTTAATCAACACTAACTTTATTCTCATCTGAATTATAAATAACTTATTTCTGTATAAAATAAAAAATCCCGAATAATCCAGACCAACCAGAGCACACTATTTCTACAACATCATCAGTGTTGAAGCGGGACTACCAGAGCCGTTCGGCAGATAGCGAGCAGATATTTTGTGTCACGTCGTGCACAATAACCCTAAAGGCACCAGGGTGGCGATGCCACCGGCTTTATAATATATAATATATATATAATATATATATATAATATATATATAATATATATATAATAAATATAGCTGCGAGCAGCGATGAAGGGCCAAAGCCGGCGGTACCCTCACCCTGGTAGCACCAGGGTTGCGGTGCCACCGGCTTGGGCCCGTAATCGCTTGCTCAGCAGCTATATTTATTATATTATTCTTCTTCTAATTATTTTTTTACTACCTTTTGGACACTTTTGGAGGCCTTAACATGCTCAAAAACTCCTGAAACTTTGCACACATGTCAGAACCCGCGGCCATCAGGGCCAGGCAGAAGATGGTACCCGGGCGTGGCAGGGGGGCTCGACAGCGCCCCCTGGAACGGGGTCCGAAAACATGGTCCATAAATCAAACACGCTTGCATGTAATAATATGAAACTCGGTACACATGTAGATCTCATCGTTTCATATATACTTCGCACTCTCACTTTTTACCCCAGCCCAACAGGAAGTCGGCTATTTAGGCTTGTTTGGAAAACGCATGCAAAGGAATGTGAAACACTCCTCCTAGAGAATTCAAACACACGGCACGAAACTCGGTCAGCGTGAAGTCAAGACATTGAGGATGAAAGTTTGCGAGGGGATTTTTGATATCTCGAACGGTTTGGCCGTGGCGAGGAAACGAAATTATGGCGAGAAACGTGAAACAGGAAGTGTGTCATAACTACTGCATACATTAACTAATCTTGATGAAACTTCAGCAGTGTGTTCGTTGTAAGAGCCCGATCACATGGATGTGACTATTGTGAGTCAAAGTTATAGCGCCACCAACTGGCAGCAGGAAGTGTGTCACTTTCAAATGCTTTTAAATCACCCTCTTATTTTTACCCGATTTGCTTCAAACTTCATGTGCATAATGTAGACACATGCCAGATGTAGACCTGTGAAAGGATTATTGATATCTTAGACACTGTTGCCATGGCAATGCATCAAACATTAATATTCCTTTTTTTAAGCTTTTTCATGCTTTTTTATGCTTTCGGGCACTTTTGGGGTTCTTAACGTGCTCGAAAACTCTTGAAACTTTGCACACAGGACAAAACCCTCGGCCATCAGGGCCAGGCTGAAGCTGGTACCCGGGCGTGGCAGGGGGGCTCGACAGCGCCCCCTTGAACGGGTCCGACAATTTGGTCCATATATCCAACACGCTTTACCCTATTTGCTTCAAACTTGATGTGTATAATGTAGACACAAGCCAGATGTAGACCTGTGAAAGGATTGTTGATATCTTAGATGCTGTTGCCGTGACAACGCATCAAACTTTAATATTCTTTTTGGATACTTTTGAGATTCTTAGCGCACTTTTGGGGCCCTTAACATGCTCAAAAACTCTTGAAACTTTGTACACGGGTCAGAAACCGCGGCCATCAGGGCCGGGCTGAAGCTGGTACCCGGGCGTGGCAGGGGGCTCGACAGCGCCCCCTGGAACGGGGTCCGAAAACTTGGTCCATAAATCAAACAGGCTTTACCCGATTTGCTTCAAACTTGATGTGTATAATGTAGACACATGCCAGATGTAGACCTGTGAAAGGATTGTTGATATCTTAGATGCTGTTGCCATGACAACGCATCAAACTTTAATATTCTTTTTGGATACTTTTGAGATTCTTAGCACACTTTTGGGGCCCTTAACATGCTCAAAAACTCTTGAAACTTTGCACACGGGTCAGAAACCGCGGCCATCAGGGCCGGGCTGAAGCTGGTACCCGGGCATGGCAGGGGGCTCGACAGCGCCCCCTGGAACGGGGTCCGAAAACTTGGTCCATAAATCAAACACGCTTGCATGTAATAATATGAAACTTGGTACACATATAGATCTCATCGATTCATATATACTTTGTACTTTTACTTTTTACCCCAGCCCAACAGGAAGTCGGCTATTATGGTTTGTTTGAAAGCGTATGCCCCTGGAATTCGATATACTACTCCTAGAGAATTCAACCAATCGCCACGAAACTCAGTCAGCATGAAGTCAAGACATTGAGGATGAAAAATTGCCAGGGATTTTTGATATCTCGAACGGTTTGGCCGTGGCGAGGAAACGAATTTATGGCGAATAATGGAAACAGGAAGTGTGTTATAACTTCTGCATACATTAACTGATCTTGATGAAACTTCAGCAGTGTGTTCGCTGTAAGAGTCCGATCACATGGATGTGACTATTGTGAGTCAAAGTTATAGCGCCACCAACTGGCAGCAGGAAGTGTGTCACTTTCTAAAGGCTTTGAAATCACCCTCTTATTTTTACCCGATTTGCTTCAAACTTCATCTGTATAATGTAAATACACTGCAGATGAAGACCTGTGAAGGGATTCTTGATATCTTTGAAACTGTTGCTGTGGCAACGCATCAAACTTTAATATTCTTGTTTGATGCGTTTGATGCTCTGAGTCAATATGGCAAGCCGTTTTAACATTTAATCATTTTAACCTAGTAGTCTCTTTTTTCATGCTACTAGTACTTATTTTTTAGATACTAGTATCTATTCCATTAAGTAATAGTACTTATTCATTAGCGACTAGTGCTTATTCTTTAGTACTAGTGCCTATTCTTTAGATAGTAGTGCTTATTCTTTAGATATTCTTTTGAATACGTATTAGTAGCTAATGAATAAGTACTGGTATCTATTTAATAGGTACTAGTATGTAATGACTTAGAACTAGTATTTATTGAATAAATATTAGTATCTATTAATAGGTGCTATTATCTAAAATGTCATTTTCTCTCTCTCTGAGCCAATATGGCAAGCCGTTTTAACATTTAATCATTTTAACGTACTAGTCTCTATTTTCATGCTACTAGTACTTATTTTTTAGATATTAGTATCTATTCCATTAAGTACTAGTACTTATTCATTAGCGACTAATGCTTATTCTGTTTAGAATATTCAAAGTGCTTATTCAATTTGTATGCTTATTTATATTTTCAGAGCAGAAAATCCGATTTTTCTGCTTATTCAATATTGCATCTAAAATGTGACTTGACGTGTGTGTGTGTGTGTGTGTGTGTGTGTGTGTGTGTGTGTGTGTGTGTGTGTGTGTGTGTGTGTGTGTGTGTGTGTGTGTGTGTGTGTGTGTGTGTGTGTGTGTGTCTGTGCGTGTGTGTGTGTTTGTGTGTGTGTGTGTGTGTGTGTGTGTGAGAGAGAGAGAGATTGTGTCTGTTACAGTGACAAGAGTTTTTAAGCCTTGTCTTTTTGGTATATATATATATTTTTTATAAAAAAAGAAATGTGCATACAACCCATGTATTTCAAATGTATTGTTTGCTTTAAATTAAATTAAGATTGTATGTTTGGTAATTGAACCTAAATAAATGTAAAATGAATGTGCTATATTTCAGATCAATATATTTGTTTTCCTTCATTTTAATCAACACTAACTTTATTCTCATCTGAATTATAAATAACTTATTTCTGTATAAAATAAAAAATCCCGAATAATCCAGACCAACCAGAGCACACTATTTCTACAACATCATCAGTGCTGAAGCGGGACTACCAGAGCCGTTCGGCAGATAGCGAGCAGATATTTTGTGTCACGTCGTGCACAATAACCCTAAAGGCACCAGGGTGGCGATGCCCACCGGCTTTATAATATATATATATATATATATATATATATATATATATAATATATATATATATATATAAATAAATATAGCTGCGAGCAGCGATGAAGGGCCAAAGCCGGCGGTACCGCCACCCTGGTGCACCAGGGTTGCGGTGCCACCGGCTTGGGCCCGTAATCGCTGCTCGCAGCTATATTTAGGGCCCGAGCACCGATGGTGTGAGGACCCTCTTGGAATTGCTCTGTTTATTATTATTATTATTCTTCTTCTTCTCCGCAATGAATCGCATTTTTGAGGGCCTAAACATGCACGAAAACTCACGAAAATTTGCACACGCGTCAGAACTGGCGAAAATTTACATCTGATATGCGTTTCAAAATTGGGCGGGGCAAAATGGCTCGATAGCGCCACCTATAAAGGTTCAACGGAGTGCGCCTCGCGTTACGTTTCACGTACGTGTACGAAATTCGGTACATACATGTAATGGCCCAATACCTACAAAAAAGTCTCTTGGAGCGTAGCCCTAAACACAACAGGAAGTCAGCCATTTTGAACTTCCTCTCAGATTTTTGTGCAGTTTTTGCCATTTTCAGGCCTCGTACTTTAACGAACTCCTCCTACAGTTTTAATCTGATCATCTTCAAATTTGGTGAGTGTAATCTTAAGGCCTTTGCGACGTTAAATTGCGAAGATCTTGAGTTTTCGTCGAAGGGCGTGTCCTCGGCGGCCTGACAAATTTCGATGTTTCGCCATGAAACAGGAAGTTGCTGTAACTCAGGCAAACAATGTCCAATCTGCCCAAACTTCACACGTTTGATAAGAGTCCTGTCCCGAACACATATCCATCCTCAAATTCAGTTACAGTCATAGCGCCACCTGCTGGCAACAGGAAGTGACATGTTTAACACTGTTGTGGACTACTAATAACATATAAAAAAGTGCCAGCAAGTGCTAAACATGCTAGCAACATACTAGAAACATGCTAAAACATGCTAGCAAACACTTAGCTAAGTGCTAAAGCATGCTAATGCAATGAAACAGGAAGTTGTTGTTACTTAAGAAGGCAATGTCCAATCTGCCCCAAACTTCACACATTTGATAAGAGTCCTGCCCTGAACACATCTACATGACAATTTTCACCTATAGTAATAGCGCCACCTACTGGCAACAGAAGTGACATGTTTAACATTGTGATGCAGTACTGACAACATAGTAAATATGCCATTGAGTTATAAACATGTTATAAACATGTTAAAACATGCTAGCAATTCTTAGCTAAGTGCTAAAGCATGCTAATGAAATGAAACAGGAAGTTGTTGTTACTTAAGAAGGCAATGTCCAATCTGCCCCAAACTTCACACATTTGATAAGAGTCCTGCCCTGAACACATCTACATGACAATATTCAGTTATAGTAATAGCGCCACCTACTGGCAACAGGAAGTGACATGTTTAACACTGTGATGCAGTACTAGCAACATATTAAATATGCCATTGAATTATAAACGTTACAAACATGTTAAAACATGCTAGCAATTCTTAGCTAAGTGCTAAAGCATGCTAATGAAATGAAACAGGAAGTTGTTGTTACTTAAGAAGACAATGTCCAAACTGCCCCAAACTTCACACATTTGATAAGAGTCCTGCCCTAAACACATCTACATGACAATTATCAGCTATAGTAATAGCGCCAACTACTGGCAACAGGAAGTGACATGTTTAACAGTGTGATGCAGTACTGGCAACATAGTAAATATGCCATTGAGTTATAAACATGTTATAAACATGTTAAAACATGCTAGCAATTCTTAGCTAAGTGCTAAAGCATGCTAATGAAATGAAACAGGAAGTTGTTGTTACTTAAGAAGGCAATGATCCAATCTGCCCCAAACTTCACACATTTGATAAGAGTCCTGCCCTGAACACATCTACATGACAATATTCAGTTATAGTAATAGCGTCACCTACTGGCAACAGGAAGTGACATGTTTAACAGTGTGATGCAGTACTGGCAACATAGTAAATATGCCATTGAGTTATAAACATGTTATAAACATGTTAAAACATGCTAGCAATTCTTAGCTAAGTGCTAAAGCATGCTAATGAAATGAAACAGGAAGTTGTTGTTACTTAAGAAGGCAATGTCCAATCTGCCCCAAACTTCACACGTTTGATAAGAGTCCTGCCCTGAACACATCTACATGACAATATTCAGTTATAGTAATAGCGTCACCTACTGGCAACAGGAAGTGACATGTTTAACAGTGTGATGCAGTACTGGCAACATAGAAAATATGCCATTGAGTTATAAACATGTTATCAACATGTTAAACTTGCTAGAAATTCTTAGCTAAGTGCTAAAGCATGCTAATGCTATGAAACAGGAAGTTGTTTTTACTTAAGAAGGCAAAGTTCAATCTGCCCCAAACTTCACATGTTTGATAAGAGTTCTGTCCTGAACACATGTGCATGCTCATATTCAGTTACAGTCATAGCGCCACCTGCTGGCAACAGGAAGTGACATGTTTAACAGCATGCTATTATACCCATAATAAAGGACATTTTTGTAACTGACTTTGACATACTCCCACTATATTTATCTACTTAAATGCACATAGCCCACCGTGCTCTGTCTTCCTAAAGCCACCGGGTGGCGATGGCACGGGTGCGAGGGCCCTTTCAATGCTGCTTGCAGCTTTAATTATTATTATTATTCTTCTTCTAATTATTTTTTTACTACCTTTTGGACACTTTTGGAGGCCTTAACATGCTCAAAAACTCCTGAAACTTTGCACACATGTCAGAACCCGCGGCCATCAGGGCCAGGCAGAAGATGGTACCCGGGCGTGGCAGGGGGGCTCGACAGCGCCCCCTGGAACGGGGTCCGAAAACATGGTCCATAAATCAAACACGCTTGCATGTAATAATATGAAACTCGGTACACATGTAGATCTCATCGTTTCATATATACTTCGCACTCTCACTTTTTACCCCAGCCCAACAGGAAGTCGGCTATTTAGGCTTGTTTGGAAAACGCATGCAAAGGAATGTGAAACACTCCTCCTAGAGAATTCAAACACACGGCACGAAACTCGGTCAGCGTGAAGTCAAGACATTGAGGATGAAAGTTTGCGAGGGGATTTTTTGATATCTCGAACGGTTTGGCCGTGGCGAGGAAACGAAATTATGGCGAGAAACGTGAAACAGGAAGTGTGTCATAACTACTGCATACATTAACTAATCTTGATGAAACTTCAGCAGTGTGTTCGTTGTAAGAGCCCGATCACATGGATGTGACTATTGTGAGTCAAAGTTATAGCGCCACCAACTGGCAGCAGGAAGTGTGTCACTTTCAAAATGCTTTTAAATCACCCTCTTATTTTTACCCGATTTGCTTCAAACTTCATGTGCATAATGTAGACACATGCCAGATGTAGACCTGTGAAAGGATTATTGATATCTTAGACACTGTTGCCATGGCAATGCATCAAACATTAATATTCCTTTTTTTAAGCTTTTTCATGCTTTTTTATGCTTTCGGGCACTTTTGGGGTTCTTAACGTGCTCGAAAACTCTTGAAACTTTGCTCACAGGACAAAACCCGCGGCCATCAGGGCCAGGCTGAAGCTGGTACCCGGGCGTGGCAGGGGGCTCGACAGCGCCCCCTTGAACGGGTCCGACAATTTGGTCCATATATCCAACACGCTTTACCCTATTTGCTTCAAACTTGATGTGTATAATGTAGACACAAGCCAGATGTAGACCTGTGAAAGGATTGTTGATATCTTAGATGCTGTTGCCGTGACAACGCATCAAACTTTAATATTCTTTTTGGATACTTTTGAGATTCTTAGCGCACTTTTGGGGCCCTTAACATGCTCAAAAACTCTTGAAACTTTGCACACGGGTCAGAAACCGCGGCCATCAGGGCCGGGCTGAAGCTGGTACCCGGGCGTGGCAGGGGGGCTCGACAGCGCCCCCTGGAACGGGGTCCGAAAACTTTGTCCATAAATCAAACAGGCTTTACCCGATTTGCTTCAAACTTGATGTGTATAATGTAGACACACGCCAGATGTAGACCTGTGAAAGGATTGTTGATATCTTAGATGCTGTTGCCGTGACAACGCATCAAACTTTAATATTCTTTTTGGATACTTTTGAGATTCTTAGCACACTTTTGGGGCCCTTAACATGCTCAAAAACTCTTGAAACTTTGCACACGGGTCAGAAACCGCGGCCATCAGGGCCGGGCTGAAGCTGGTACCCGGGCGTGGCAGGGGGCTCGACAGCGCCCCCTGGAACGGGGTCCGAAAACTTGGTCCATAAATCAAACACGCTTGCATGTAATAATATGAAACTTGGTACACATATAGATCTCATCGATTCATATATCCTTTGTACTTTTACTTTTTACCCCAGCCCAACAGGAAGTCGGCTATTATGGTTTGTTTGAAAGCGTATGCCCCTGGAATTCGATATACTACTCCTAGAGAATTCAACCAATCGCCACGAAACTCAGTCAGCATGAAGTCAAGACATTGAGGATGAAAAATTGCCAGGGGATTTTTGATATCTCGAACGGTTTGGCCGTGGCGAGGAAACGAATTTATGGCGAATAATGGAAACAGGAAGTGTGTTATAACTTCTGCATACATTAACTGATCTTGATGAAACTTCAGCAGTGTGTTCGCTGTAAGAGTCCGATCACATGGATGTGACTATTGTGAGTCAAAGTTATAGCGCCACCAACTGGCAGCAGGAAGTGTGTCACTTCCTAAAGGCTTTGAAATCACCCTCTTATTTTTACCCGATTTGCTTCAAACTTCATCTGTATAATGTAAATACACTGCAGATGAAGATCTGTGAAGGGATTCTTGATATCTTTGAAACTGTTGCTGTGGCAACGCATCAAACTTTAATATTCTTGTTTGATGCTTTTGATGCTCTGAGTCAATATGGCAAGCCGTTTTAACATTTAATCATTTTAACCTAGTAGTCTCTTTTTTCATGCTACTAGTACTTATTTTTTAGATACTAGTATCTATTCCATTAAGTAATAGTACTTATTCATTAGCGACTAGTGCTTATTCTTTAGTACTAGTGCCTATTCTTTAGATAGTAGTGCTTATTCTTTAGATATTCTTTTGAATACGTATTAGTAGCTAATGAATAAGTACTGGTATCTATTTAATAGGTACTAGTATGTAATGACTTAGAACTAGTATTTATTGAATAAATACTAGTATCTATTAATAGGTGCTATTATCTAAAATGTCATTTTCTCTCTCTCTCTCTCTGAGCCAATATGGCAAGCCGTTTTAACATTTAATCATTTTAACATACTAGTCTCTATTTTCATGCTACTAGTACTTATTTTTTAGATATTAGAATTTATTCCATTAAGTACTAGTACTTATTCATTAGCGACCAATGCTTATTCTGTTTAGAATATTCAAAGTGCTTATTCAATTTGTATGCTTATTTATATTTTCAGAGCAGAAAATCCGATTTTCTGCTTATTCAATATTGCATCTAAAATGTGACTTGACGTGTGTGTGTGTGTGTGTGTGTGTGTGTGTGTGTGTGTGTGTGTGTGTGTGTGTGTGTGTGTGTGTGTGTGTGTGTGTGTGTGTGTGTGTGTGTGTTGTGTGTGTGTGTGTGTGTGTGTGTGTGTGTGTGTGTGTGCGTGTGTGTGTGTGTGTTTGTGTGTGTGTGTGTGTGTGTGTGTGTGTGTGTGTGTGTGTGTGTGTGTGTGGTGTGTGTGTGTGTGAGAGAGAGAGAGATTGTGTCTGTTACAGTGACAAGAGTTTTTAAGCCTTGTCTTTTTGGATATATATATATTTTTTATAAAAAAAAATGTGCATACAACCCATGTATTTCAAATGTATTGTTTGCTTTAAATTAAATTAAGATTGTATGTTTGGTAATTGAACCTAAATAAATGTAAAATGAATGTGCTATATTTCAGATCAATATATTTGTTTTCCTTCATTTAATCAACACTAACTTTATTCTCATCTGAATTATAAATAACTTATTTCTGTATAAAATAAAAAATCCCGAATAATCCAGACCAACCAGAGCACACTATTTCTACAACATCATCAGTGCTGAAGCGGGACTACCAGAGCCGTTCGGCAGATAGCGAGCAGATATTTTGTGTCACGTCGTGCACAATAACCCTAAAGGCACCAGGGTGGCGATGCCACCCGGCTTTATATATATATATATATATATATAATATATATATATATATATATATATATATATATATATATAAATAAATATAGCTGCGAGCAGCGATGAAGGGCCAAAGCCGGCGGTACCGCCACCCTGGTGCACCAGGGTTGCGGTGCCACCGGCTTGGGCCCGTAATCGCTGCTCGCAGCTATATTTTATGTTTATTTTTAATAAATTATAATTCATAATATGACTGTTGGTGATTATTATTATTATTATTATTATTCATCATATTTACTGTTATGGTGCTGTGTAAGCAATCCACACTTCAAATGAGCCCTTAGTAGTTCTGTATATTTGTTCTGACAGTGTGAGTGCAAATGCTGAAATTCTGCTACCCAATAGGCCCAACGTTGCAATATTACAACGTTTCCTTAAAAACTTACTAAAACATAATTTTTAAAAAAATCCTTCATTATTTGGATCAGAGGCCTCCTACAACCACATCTGACAGGTGAAAAAAAATTTTTCTTCTTTTTTTTCTATATTTGGGTCTTACAGGGTTAAGGGAGAGTAAAGGATGACAGAATTACATTTTTTTGGGTGAACCATGCCTTTAATATTGTGTTATATTTTAGACACAATATTGCCTGTTTATGTTTTACTCATGAAAAGATTTGCTACAGTATAAAGCCAGAGCAGAACTGTTGTGTGTCCCATTGAGAAAGAGAGGTATACTTCCTGAATGAATCAGCCGTTTGAACGGATCAAATGAATGGATGAATGGCTCAATGGCTGCATCTGAAATCACAAACTACCCTACTGTTTAGTAGGCGAAAAACAGTATGACAAAAGTAGTACGTCCAAATTCAGAGTACTCATAAGCAGTGTTGGGTATAGTTACTTTGGAAAGTAGTTAATTAGGTTACAACGTTACCATCAATTAAAAGTAATCAGTTACGTTACAGCGTTATCTATTCATAAAAGTAACGCGTTAGAGTACTCATGCGTTACCAAAAATAAACGCACTGCGTGCGTACGTGCGTGCGGGGGTCGACCAAGCAAAACGTGGTTATAGAAAAAGTCCACTTCTAAACAGATCTATTAATTACTAGTACCTAGAAAAAGCGCTATATAAATGCAACAAATTATTACTACTC
>JAZAVI010001367.1:0-34564 GCA_036326025.1 Chrosomus eos
GGGTAACACACACACATCTGCTTTACATGGGCTGGGAACTGTGGCATGTGTTTATGTTGTTGTTTTTTTTCAAACAACAATTCCTTCACCTATATATATATATATATATACAGTATATATACACACACATAATTTATTTCCATGCACAATGGAAGTTTACTGTATAAATTGATATTTTTTTTATGATTTATGAAATATAATTTAAATTTATATATTTATATATTTTAATTTTTTCTGCAAAAAGTTTACTGTATAAATTGATATTCCTTACAATTTATTAAAACATTATCCCTCTCTCTCTCTCTCTCTCTCTCTCTCTCTCTCTCTCTCTCTCTCTCTCTCTCTCTCTCTCTCTCTCTCTCTCACTCTCTCTCTCTCAGGTCTGAGCTCGTCCAGCAGTGTCCCCTCCCCCAGTGACCCCCCCTCCCCCTCTCCTAGCTCCGCCTACTCCAGTGGTTCGCTGCCTGACCCCATAGACTCCGCCTCCTCCCCCTCCTCCCCGTTCTCGGCTCCGCCCCCCACCGGCTCCTCAGACTCGCTCTTCCTGATGGACTGTGAGGCCGCGAGTCCCTCGCCGCCGGCGTCCCTGACGCTTCACTCCGAGCTCGCCCACGAGCTGCTCGACTACAGCGAGAATGCAGAGAACGAGGATTACCTGTCTGACGAGGTCTTACAGGTCAGTCATATTTTGGACAAAAGTATTAAAGGGTCTGTTCACCCAAAAATTAGCCCATGATTTACTCAACCTCAAATCATCCTCGGTGTATATGACACTCTTCTTTCAGAGGAATACAATCAGCGTTATATTAAAAAATGTCCTGGCTCTTCCAAGCTTTATAATGACAGTGAATGACTGTTTCTGTTTTGAAGTCCATAAAAGTGCATCTGTCCATCATAAAAGTGCATCTGTCCATCATAAAAGTGCATCTGTCCATCATAAAAGTGCGTCTGTCCATCATAAAAGTGCATCTGTCCATCATAAAAGTGCATCTGTCCATCATAAAAGTGCATCTATCCATCATAAAAGTGCATCTGTCAATCATAAAAGTGCATCTGTCCATCATAAAAGTGCATCTGTCAATCATAAATGTGCATCTGTTCATCATAAAAGTGCATCTGTCAATCATAAAAGTGCATCTGTCCATCATAAAAGTGCATCTGTCCATCATAAAAGTGCATCTGTCCATCATAAAAGTGCATCTGTCCATCATAAAAGTGCATCTGTCCATCATAAAAGTGCATCTGTCAATCATAAAAGTGCATCTGTCCATCATAAAAGTGCATCTGTCCATCATAAAAGTGCATCTGTCCATCATAAAAGTGCATCTGTCCATCATAAAAGTGCATCTGTCCGTCATAAGAGTGCATCTATCCATCATAAAAGTGCATCTGTCCATCATAAAAGTGCATCTGTCAATCATAAAAGTGCATCTATACATCATAAAAGTGCATCTGTCCATCATAAAAGTGCATCTGTCAATCATAAAAGTGCATCTGTCAATCATAAAAGTGCATCTGTCCATCATAAAAGTGCATCTGTCCATCATAAAAGTGCATCTATCCATCATAAAAGTGCATCTGTCCATCATAAAAGTGCATCTGTCCATCATAAAAGTGCATCTGTTCATCATAAAAGTGCATCTGTCAATCATAAAAGTGCATCTATCCATCATAAAAGTGCATCTGTCCATCATAAAAGTGCATCTGTCCATCATAAAAGTGCATCTGTCAATCATAAAAGTGCATCTATACATCATAAAAGTGCATCTGTCCATCATAAAAGTGCATCTGTCCATCATAAAAGTGCATCCACACTGCTCTGGGGAGTTAATAAAGGCCTTCTAAAGTGAAGCGATGCATTTGTGTTAGAAAAATATAAATTGTTAAAACATTATCAACTAAAATAACTAGCAGACGGCCTACGCAAGTCGACTTGCGCAAAAAGAGTAACACTTGATGATGTATGACGTAGATGTAGGAGTAGCGCAAGCTTTGACGCCTCTCGCGGTTCAAAGAAAACTCAAGCTCCTCCCACATTTCTCTTTAAAAATGGTCGTTTTAGACTTGTAATTCGTGACTGGTCTTTCCTCTGCGCGTCCGCATTCGTCACACGTAGTGCGTTGGGTCAAGTGTTACTCTTTCAAAGAATGTCTTCAGGGTGAGTAAATCATGGGCTATTATTCATTTTTGGGTGAACTATCCCTTTAAAGTCTCCGCCTCCTCACACAGTTAGTGAGACTTGTTGTCATGGTGTTTTTTGCGATGTTTCACTGTTAGGTTGACATGACAACTCTGGCTGAGCAGATCATCGAGGCCACACCTGAGCGAATCAAACAGGAGGAGTTTAACCGGGAGGCGGAGTCTCCGCTCAAAGAGAGGCGGGACAATCCTGTCAATCACGACCCCATGCCGTGGCTCGCCACATACCTCGACACCGTGGACCGGTACGTACTGTGCGTTCAACTCCTCCTAGGAAATTCGTATTTACGAGGTGGGAAGTCGTGTTTACGACGGCGTTCAAGTCACTTACGTCGGAGCAAGATGGCGGAGGACTTTTCTTAATTAAGGCGAGACACGGCAGGCAAAAACATCGGGTTTTTTTCACAGGTCGATTTTGGGATATTTGTCTTCAATGACAAATATCAACAACACTGTCAGATCCAAATATGGTCATTTCCTTTTTATCAGCAACCAATCGTGAAAGTAAAAGGGGATTTAACTCTAAATGTGCGATCTCATTGGCTGATTTCCGTTTTCTCAAAATGACTTTTCTCTCGTAAATCTCCACTTCAGTCGCACATATACACACCAAACTTTCCAGTCTTGTACTTAGTTATATTATGAAGACATTTACAGAGGGATTTGTAAATATATTATTCCTAGCCTGATTTATATAACATTTTATTCCAAAAAACATGGCGAAAATCCTTATTTTAAGGCTATTGGCAGTATATTCTGATTTACAGGATAACACAAGTACATATCCATAAATCCCTCAGTAATCTAATATGTGAACACGATGAAAAAATAATTTTGAACCTGGCTTTATCAAATACTCCGATTTCGTTTTTTTTATATATATGCAAATTAGCGCATATTTAGTTAGATAATGCCTCATTTGCATATTTAAACATTAAATTACAGAAAACTTGTAATACATTTGTTTCTCATCTTAATGTAGGTAATCAACTGGGAAAGTTTCATGGTGATATCTGCTAGTTAAAAACATTACCCTATTCACCTGTAGTGTCTCGCCTTAAAGTAACACTATGTAGTTTTTCAACCTTCATAATATATTTCCAAGACCCTTGTGATGGTACATGGACTTAAAATAAGTTAAATGACACGTCTGCCATCACCTGACGTGGTCTATATCGCTTTTACTGGCACTATGTAACTTCGGGTTTCGGGTAGGAACCCAACCACAAAAAGAACTACAAAATTCGACTGCCTTACGTCAAACGCTACAATAGTCATTATTTCGTTTTTCTTCGTTTCTGATGTCGCAATACATCATCCTTTCATGAAATCATGTGACATACTCTACCTTGTCTGTGGACATCGCTCAGCCGGTGCTGGGTAAACAGCGAGCGTGTGTGCGACGGTAGGCTAAATTATTTACAATTTTGTTTCCAACCAGTAGGGCGACGGAAGAGGAAAAGTTACTTGGTGTTACTTTAATTACACAAAAATACACAACTCTAGTTCTAGAAAATGACGAACAAAGAAATGTGCTTTGCTTTTTTATGTTTTTAATTCGTTTATGAAGCCACTACAAACTTTAGCGTTACATATTACATTGTTATTTTATAATGGCATCATATTCTGTGCAGGAATTAAATTAATGCGCTGTAAATAGATAAAAACTAATAATATCACTGCTAAATATTGTGTTATTCCTCCATGTTTCTCACTTCAACACTAGCTATGTTTCCATCCACACGTTTTTATCCGCTTTAAGTGATATCGAATGAAAAATGTCTTATGGAAACAGTAAAATTCGATTGAATCTCATGAATATGGACT
The DNA here is from genome assembly GCA_036326025.1 of Chrosomus eos. NCBI lineage: Eukaryota > Metazoa > Chordata > Actinopteri > Cypriniformes > Leuciscidae > Chrosomus > Chrosomus eos. The sequence continues at coordinate 4,027 of JAZAVI010001367.1, forward strand.
CAAATGAAATGCGTTCGGTCTCATGGGATTTTATCTTGATGGATATACGGCTTATGCGATAAACGCTGATGGAAACGTTATTATGGCGCGATCCATTTTGTCTAGCAAAACTGTGTGCGCAAATGTTTGCTTGAATGTTGTGCGAAAATGAATGAAACACCTTAAAATGTCTCAAATCAATTCGATATACCAATTTGTGTGTGTGTGTGTGTTTGTGTGTGTGTGTATGTTTGTTTGTGTTTGTGTGTGTGTGTTTGTTTGTGTTTGTGTGTGTGTGTATGACTGTGTGTGTGTGTGCGTGTGTGTGTGTGTGTGTGCGTGTGTGTGCGTGTGTGTGTGTGTGTGTGTGTGTGTGGTGTGTGTAGGAACCTGTACCCCACGCCCCCCTCCCTCCTCAGTGATCTGGCGCTGCAGAGGCTCCGCCCCCCGAGCAGTGTGGCGTGGGCGGAGTTTCTGAACGCCTCAGCCAATGGGAGGATGGAGAGAGACTTCGCCCTGCTGACGCTGACGGACACGGAGCAGAGAGAGCTTTACGAGGCGGCGCGCGTCATCCAGAACGCCTTCCGCAGATACAAGGTACAACTTACACACACACACACACACACTTACTTATCTATAAAACACTTTACAACTGCGCCTGCTGTTCAATCAGCAGCATAAACACAAACAACACGTAACTAATACAGATACTAACCCAACAGAAGATAAAGACAAGAAATAATATTTAACACATTAAAGCTATGTTTTTGAGCCACGGATTCGATCATTTTTTTGGATCAGCAAAAAAAAAAAAAAACATTATATATGTTAATATATAAGATATGTATATTATGTTATATATTAAGTAACTTTAATTTATAAGGGGGTATAAGGGGGTAACTTTGCTTTTCATTTATTACTTGAAGCTCACTTGAAGTTCTTCGATAGCTACTACATAAAAAACTACTAGCCTAACTGTTAAAGCTCACACATTATTAAAAACAGTGAACAGTCAATAATCAAATAAGAACAAATACACAATCAAACAGTCATAAATCACACGGGTATATTTGTGGGAATAGCCAACAATACATTGTATCGGTCAAAATTATAAATTTTCATTTGTGTCAAAAATAATTAAGATATTAAGTAAAAATCATGTTCCATGAATATATTTTGTAAATTTCCTACCGTAAATGTATAAAACATTTATTTTTGTGAGTGAATGCAGCACAATCGCGAACATAAATGCACAACTTTAAAGGAGATTTTCTCAATGTTGCGATGTATAAATCTCAATTTAAAATTTTTTACCCATGTGACTGGTTTTGTCATCCAGGGTCACAAATTACACAAGCAGAGATGAATACTAAATAACAAAGATACAAAGTCTAACGGTAGTATTCAGGTTAAGAAATTAATAATTAAACCTAAATATAAAATAACACTATTTGTTCATTGTAGAAATTAAATATTTTTATCTTTGTTAAAGCTGTATGTTGTTAACATTAATGACACAGGAACAGTAGGAATATTAGGCTACTGTCACTTTAAGACCGAATGCACGAACATCCGGTTTCTTTAAACTGTAAACTTTTACTCTATGATGGTTAAATTTAGCAGTTAATTCGCTAATCACATGCGTGCCGAACCGAACCGTGAGGCCAGATCCAATGCGATCCGTTGCACCCCTACAAGGTACACACACACACACACACACACACACACGAAAACTGACTGAGTGTGTGTGTGATTTAATAACGGTTGTTTGTTGTGTTTAGGGGCGCAGATTAAAGGAGCAGCAGGATATGGCCGCAGCTGTGATACAGCGATGTTACCGCAAATACAAACAGGTATAAAACACACACACACACACACACACACACACACACACACACACACACACACACACACACACGGGGACATTGCATAGACTTCTATTATTTCTATAGGCAGTTATACAGTCAAACCCAAACTTTATTCAGATACATGGTTCGAATTACGTGGGAGCCAGTGGGAGCTGAGCTCCCATAGAGAGAGGATGAGCTCCCATGAAAGCTGTAAAATCATACACCTGTGGGGGTCTCTAAAAATCATCAGCACCATTATTTTAAATTACAAATAAAGCACCTTTTCCTTCAATATATTCCTTCAATGTTTATGTTAACACTTTCGCACGTACGATCGATCACACCGGTGTTATTAGAACATTCAGTGCATCACGTGATCAACTGCTAAATTCAAATGTGCTTTCGCGCTTTGACTGGCGCTGAGCCAGAGACAGACGCGCTCAGTGCTGCTGTCATGTATCACAACTATTTAGTGTTTTCCACCACATAATGTTTATTTTAGGTTTCAGACATTTAAATACACATAAGTACTAGCAAAAAATTATGTAGAGTTTGTAAAATACACACTGATGTCTAGGGAAGCGGCAATAATAATCCTTTCTAACGTTACGTTACAATAAGACACGTTTTCATATCAGATACACATTGTGTAAGTAGCTTTACATTTTACTCTATTCTTCTCCCAGTTCACCGGCCACTTACTTTCATGTATTTCGTGAGAAGTGGAGGAATTGACATGTTGTAAAATAACATGGCTGCCCATCGCACATACGTTACAGCTCAACTAACTTAACGCGATCGTTATAAAGGTGTTTAAACAACAAAACACATCCACTTGCACATATTTGACAATCGGAATATCAGTGTTTCATGTTATAGCTAATACATTTGTGAATATTTTGTATAAAAAAGGAAAAATGACATAAAAAAAAGCAGATCATCATTCATTCAGCGCTGTGTTGTGGTTGCGCTGTGTCACGTGACAAGCAATGACGCGTCACCATGGAAACATTAAAGTGACAGTTTCTAAATAACGGTCAAACTAGAAAAACTCACGCAGGGGGATCAGTTAGAATATTTTAGAAATAGTGTAAAGTTCAGAACCAGCAACCATGCCACCAAAAATAAAAAGACTGCTACCAACATCAGGTACAACTTTGGCAAAATTCGGGTTTATTTCAAAAAAACAAAAAACATCACCAGAGGACAGTCTAAATCCACCTGCTAGTATGGTGCATATCACTGGGACTGAAGACGACTCTACCGCTGTTACCACGACTAGTTCTGCTGCTGCTTCCGCTGCTGCTGATTGTGGGACAGAGATGAATGTTACCTCAGAAAAGGAGGATGAAAAAGCCGGGTCTGACACTATGGACACAACTAAGCAATTGCCAAAGAAATGGGGAGTAAATCAGTGGAGGTCATGGAAGGAAAGAAATCCCTGGCTGGTTACAGGGGAAGGTGGACTTGGATGCATCATCTGTAAGGAAGCTAAGACTCTATTACTTTCAGAGAAGAAAATTGGCGTGCATTTGTCGGATGCCTGGATCAATGGGACAGTGAGTAGCCCTGTGCTGAAACAGTTGCGCAAAAAAATCTACATACACCGTGACAGTCTTGCCCATGAACGAGCTGCTAAAATAGCAGATCTCAAACAAAAAGAAATACTTCCAAACAATGTTGTCAAACTAAGTTTAGCTTTGTTTGAGGAGACAGCCAGTTCATTCAGGACCGCCTATACTGTTGCTAAAGAAAGGTTGCCTTTCTCAAAATTCAGTCCCATAATGAAAGTTAATGAGCTAAATGGTGCAAAAGTGGGCCCTGCTCACCGATCTGATCACTCATGTGCCAACATGGTTGAGCACATTGCAGAGCAGATGAAAAAGAAAATAATTTCTAATGTGAAAGCACTTGATTCCCGTATTAGCGTTACACTTGATGAAAGCACAATTCATGGCCGTGCTTACATGATTATTTATGTAAGATGCGATGTTACTGGGAAGGGAGACCTTGACAATTTGTTTTTTGACCTTGTTGAGTTGGACCAGGGTACAGATGCGGAATCTCTGTATAACGCACTGAAAAACAGTCTTCAGGTGGCTGGGATGGATGCTGCATTTCTTCGGAAAAATTTAATAAGCATAGCCACAGACGGTGCTGCTGTCCTAACCGGGAAACAGACGGGGCTCATAGAAAGACTGAAACAGGATTTTCCTCGACTTCAGGCAGTACATTGCCTTGCACATCGTGTAGAATTAGCTGTGAATGACTCATTGAAGGGGGTTGCAGGGTGCAATAATTTAGAATATTTCCTCTCCAAGCTCTATGCGATTTACCATCAGTCCACAAAAAATGCAAGGGAATTGGAGCAAGCAGCTTCAGAGCTAAACATGCACATTCTTAAAATCGGGAAAGTCTTTACAATAAGATGGGTGGCAAGCAGTTTCAACACTGTTAAAGCTGTGCTCAAGGATTTTCCTGTGTTGGCACATCACTTTCGATTATCTAGTGAAGATGAGTCACGTTCTGCTGTGGAGAGGGCCAAATACACTGGTTTGCTAAAGCATCTGTCATCCACCGGGTTTGTCAAGGATTTAGCTACATTGAAAGACGTGTTGCGTGAGCTGAAAGGACTCTCCCTTAAATTGCAGAGACGGGACACTTCTCTGGTTGATGCAAGCCGTTTCATTCACCAAACAATTGAGGTGCTCTCTGCCATGAAAGACTGCGGGGGGAAAACTGAAATTAAAGTCAAAACGGCCATAACCAGGGGACAGCTCAAAGGGGTTGTTCTTACCGAAGCGCAGCCCAAAATAAAAAAGAGCCAGTTTTACCAGGCAATTGTTGACAATCTCACCAAGCGTCTCCCCGACAGTGACCTAGTGACTATGTTGAAGCCAATGGATCAACACTTTTGGCCCAAAGAGAGAGCAGAACTAGTTCTCTTTGGAGAGCATGAGGTTGCGACATTTGCTAAACTTCTCGGAGAGTCCGCTACTGAAGCAGTCAGTGAGTTCAGGGACTGGAAATTGGAAGGTGATCAGGGAAATACATTAAAAAGACTTATTGTGGCAAGCAACACTGTTCTCCCAACCTCTGCAGAGTGCGAGAGAGGATTTTCTGCGTGCAATGACACAGACTGTCAGACCAGAAACAGACTGCGTGCCAAGAGCCTTTCTGCATTGTTATTCGTGGACTTAAATGGGCCACCCCTCGACAGATTTGATCCTGCTCCATTCGTCCAATCGTGGATAAGACAGGACATCGGACGTCAGCATCATGGGTCCCAGGACCACAACCACAGCCTGCTGAAATCAGACCACTTTGGTCCATTTTCTCTCCATAATGGTATTAATGGCTTTTACTGTTTAACTGGCCATTGCGTTCTCCCATTGTGTAAGATTTAGGCTGTTATAATGGAAAATATCACAAACTGAATTGCACAGTTCAGCACCACAATTGAGAAAGGTTTTTTTTTCATCCTATCTACAACAAAGTCCAAAAAATGTCATTGAATAAGACATGTACATATTTCAATATTAGAAGACATCTCAGCTGAAAACTGATTTTGATAAGTGAATTCAAATAAATTGTAAGTTAAAAAAAATGATTGTTATCTTTTTTTTCCCCTTTCTGACTTTTTCCATTATTTCACCATGCATGGGCATGTTTTTGGTCATGTTATACCTCGGTTTCTGTTTGTTGTGAAGTAAAAGTGAATTAAATACCAAAGGATACCACTTTGAAGAGCCCATTCTTTGCCATGAGGACAACAAAGTCATACCATCAGTAGCAACAGGGTGATATAAGGTGGTTTATTATTGTCGTTTCTCTACTCCTGTATTAATAAACATTGGAATCAAAAGAATCAAGTGCAGTGTTAAGCAATTATATCACACACACCACGCCTGCTTATAGGCTACTTTTTTTTTTTTTAAAGAGACCCCCACAAAGATGAAATCATAATTCGAACCCTGTTCAGATATCTTGCTATCCTAACTTAAATAAATGAACTATAGTGTGCACTCACTAGTAGAAAATATCAAAAAATATTATATAGTGTCTGAATAACTTTTGGTTTGACTGTAAATACTGTAACCCTAACAGGAAACTTTCTGCATGTTTACAATTTAAGGCGAGACACATTATGCCAAACAGTGTTTTTTTCCCAAATTTGTTCATTTTGAGATTGTGTGTAAATGCTTCTAGTCTTCTTTTAGACTAGTGTAAATAAAACATTCAAAGTACACATTTAAGTGTTTATTTTATTGCACTTTATCTATTTGCGTCTGTAGATTTCAATTATAATATATATCTTTAAAGGCCGTATTTTTATAAATGAGTTTGTTCCTCCACTTCAGCTGCACTTATACACACCAAACTTTACAGTTTCATTCATATCAATATTCTGAAGGGTTTTACTGAGGGCTTTGTTTATATATCATCGGATTTATATAATATCATTATTTTACTAAATTAAATTATTATTTTTTGTCTGTTGACAGTATTTTCTGATTTATGAAGAGGAAATCCCCTCAGTAAAAACCTTTAACTCTAATATACCAATAAAATCAAACAAATACTTTGATCCTGGCCTGGTATGCAAATTAGCGCATATTTAAATAGACAATGCATAATTTGCATTTTTAAACGTAACATTTCAGAAAACTTGTAATAGAAAAGTTGTTTGCAATTCTTAATGTAATCAATGAACTGTGGAAGTATGCTGATATATTAGTTTAATATTTCACCTTGTCATAAGAACTTATACCGTTTTTTATGGAAAGTTGTTTTCGCCACAGAATACAAATACAGATTACAATTCAGACTTTTTTCTTATATTTTTGAGTTTACATCTTGCACTTCTGACTTTTTATCTCCCAATTCTGACTTTTCTCTTGCAAATTGTGAGTTTTTACCTTACAATTTTCAGAAATTGTAAGGTAATTGTGAGATAAAGTCACAATTACCTTTTTATATTTTTTTATATGGTGGAAACAAGCATCCATAATTTTTACAGACACACTTTATCCAGAAACGCTTGATGATGTTAAGAAAGGAACTGTGTGTGTGTGTGTGTGTGTGTGTGTGTGTGTGTGTGTGTGTGTGTGTGTGTGTGTGTGTGTGTGTGTGTGTGTGTGTGTGTGTGTGTGTGTGTGTGTGTGTGTGTGTGTGTGTGTGTGTGTGTGCTTCGCTAACACACTAATATTGCTGTCGTTTCTCTGATCTCTCTCGTGTTTCTCCTTATATTTCATGCTAGCTAACATGGATAGCACTGAAGGTAACACACACAAACTGCCTCACTGCTGTACTTTCACACTCTTCTGCCGTCTTGTTTATGTGTGTGTGTGTGTGTGTGTTTGTGTGTATTGTACAAAACTAACTTTATCTGGACAATAACTTCTAGAGCTGCTGTAAAGCCAAAACAATGTTAGTTTAATTCAAAATATCAAAAAATTCTTAAATCAAGATCCAATTAGTAGATGAGTAAAATGACATAAGATATTAAGTCTTGTTTTCTGGGAAAATAAATAAAAATGAAATGAGTTTTTGCTCAAAAAAAGAAAAATTATCTTCTAATGGGGTCAGAAAAATAATGTTTCTGTTTGAATTAAGGTTGAATTATTAGCAGATAATTTTGCTTTTTTTAAGCATCAACTCACTTAATTTTGATGAATTGTGTTTAATTTGATTAATTCTGTTAACATGTTCTGTATTTACTAAATGAGCGCTGTGCCACTGTTTGTCCGATTGTTTTACTGTATTTTACTTTCTTTTTTTTTATTCTAAACTGTTTTAAATATTCTTATTTCTTTTGATTATTTTAATTTCTTCTATGTAAAGCACATTGATCTACCATTGTGTATGAAATGTGCTATATACAGAGTGGCCGCGGTCCTTAAAAAGTCTTAAAATGTCTTAAAGTTTTACTAATAATAGGCCTTAAAAAGTCTTAAATTCAGATTCGATGGGTCTTAAATATTTCTGGTCACATTACCGCTAAAACTCCTCCAGTCTGACAGACCCAGTGTCCGTCAAATAACCAGTGAAGCATCGAATCGCGAGAATGATTCAGATTTTATTACATAAACAGCGATTGATAATGATAATGTATTTCTGTTAGCGCTGTTGAGACTCGCTGTCTCTGCGAGAGATTTTATAGTGAGAAATCAACACTAATGATCATAACCGCACACATAAACTCACAGAAGAAACACACTAAGGTAAACATTAAAAATGTTGAGTTATTTATATATAATATATGATATAGTTAAGTAACATAACATGACAGGAGCTATTTTAATTAAAAAAAAAAAAAAGTTAATATAAAATTACTTCAATTACTAGGTTAAACATTAAATATTACATATACGTATGTTGTATAATGTGTATTTCCATCACAGGTTTGGTCTGAAATTTCATTCAAAGTGGCATTAAAAAGGTCTTAAAAAGTCTTAAATTTAACTTGTTTATATCTGTATATAGTGTTTGCGAAATTGGGCGTATTTTCAATTCACAATTTCTATTTACGCAGTTTGAAGGGAAATTGAAACGTGGCTAATTATATACTACTAATGCTTTTGTTAATAGTTATTTGTATAAAAGTGTTCACTTTAGGCAGGTGGAGCGGGGGAGGGGAGGGGCACTAATGATGAGCAGGCGTCTCATTGGCTGCTGGATCAGGCCAATCAGCTTGCGTCATGTGGTGATGATGTGATTGCGTGTGGATTGCATGTAACAGTGTTGGGGAAAGTAACTTTTAAAAGTAATGCATTACAATATTGCGTTACTCCCCTTAAATGGTCTTAAATTTCATTCAAAGTGGCATTAAAAAGGTCTTAAACAGTCTTAAATGTAACTTGTTTAACTCTGTGGACAGCCTGTGTATAAATAAACTTGCCTAATTCCCCTGGAAAACAGGACATAATATTTTATATCATTTCACTCATCTAGTAAACGCATCTTGATTTAAGAAGTTTTAGAAATTTGGACTGGAAACAAAGTTTTTTTGTTTTTGGAGACAAAAATACTGCGTAAGAAAGGCATTTTTTTGCAGTGTGTGTGTGTGTAACGTGTGTTTGTCTTCCTCCAGTACGCTCTATATAAGAAGATGACCCAGGCGGCTATACTGATTCAGAGTAAGTTTCGCAGTTATTACGAGCAGAAGAAGTTCCAGCAGTCTCGGCGGGCCGCCGTCCTCATCCAGCAATACTACCGCAGTTATAAAGAGTACGAGCGCGTCAAGCAGGGGCCGCGGGGGCCCGGGACCCTCAACAGCAAGATCAAGTGAGACACACACATTACACACATCATAACACCACTCACTCCTGATTCTGTGGCGCTCACACTCTCTTCTGTGTGTCAGAGGCTCGTTCCTGACCAAGAGACAGGATCAGGCGGCGAGGAAGATCATGCGTTTCCTCCGGCGCTGCCGACACAGGTGCACTTCTGCTTCTTTCTTTCTCAAACTCATTTAAAATAAGACTAAACTAGCAATTAAAGAAGCTCAAACACATACAAATGAAGATTAAATTCCTCTGTTTTTATTTCATTGTATTTACATTATAAAATTGCACTTAAAAATATCCTTAATCGTTCATTCATATCCAGTTAATCTTAAAATCACCATAGGCATTTATATAATAAATCCAGGCTACATTTTACTAGTTGCAATAGGTCAAGCTCTAAAATAATATTTTATTGATATTATATAAATTGTGAATTAAAAATAGTTTTAAAAAAGCCTTATCCTTAATTATTATCCAGTAAATCATGAACAACTGGAAAAATCTTGAAAATTAATAAAAATCTAAAAAAAAAGTATAATAAATACAATTTTTAATAGTTAGGTCCAGCTCTAAAATATTTTATTTATTTTATATAAATTGTGCATTAAAAAACAATCCTTAATTCTAGAAAAGTCATGGAAATTAATAACATCTTAAAACGGCATGTTTATTTTTTTTAATGAGTATATCCATTTTACTAGTTAGGAAAAGCTCTAAAATATTTATATTATGAAATTAAAAAGCTGCATAAAAAATATTTTTTTAAATCCTTATCCTTAATTCATATCTCGTAAATCGTGAAAAATTGTAAAAGTCCACAATGAACATGAATAAAATCATAAAACTCCATGGGCATTTATACAATGAAAATACATTTTACTAGTTAGGTCAATCTCTCAAATATTTTATTTATATTTCATTTAGTCCCGTCAGAACGATTCATCGTGATTAATTGCATCTAACATAAAAGTTTGTAAATATATATGAGTGCCTGTGTGTATATATAATATATATATATATATATATATATATACAAACTTTTTGTTAGATGTGAATCTGATTAATCGAGTTGACAGCACTCATTAAATCCTTTTTTTACTGCTAAACAAAGAAAAGAAAAAACATTTCTGTGGTGAAAACATCACAATATTCAGGAATTCAACAATTAAATTAAATAAATGTAACATCTGATCTAAACAACATTTTTAGTGTAATTAATTCAGGACACGTCCATGTGTGTTTGAGTAAAGACATGCAGGATTTCTCCGTTTATTTTCTCTGCTATTTAGATCATGAAAAACATGAGAATGAAGTTGTTTAATGAAATTGTGTGTTTTCAGGATTAAAGAGCTGAAACAGAGTAAAGAGCTGGAGCACAGAGGACTGACCACCTGACCACACACACACACACACACACACACACACACACACACACACACACACACCACACACCACTCTCTTTCAGTCGTGTTTACAGTCGTTTGCTCAGATACACTCCTGCCGTCACTCGCCTCACACACTCCTGTCAAAACTACTTCAGGATTTGATTGATTCAGAGAGAAAAGATGGAAAGCTGCATTATTAGCAGTAGAATATGGAAGCTTGTTTTCATCACGGGATAAAAAGTAATAAAAAAGGCAACTTATGTTATCACATAAGACTTTTTTCTTGCAATTATGAGTTTACTTCTCAGAATTGACAATTGACAAAAAAAGTCAAATTGTGAGATATCAACTCAAAAATTCAGAATTTATAACTCACAATTTTGAGTTAATATCTCACAATTTGACTTTTTTTGTTGTCTAATTCCGAGTTTCTATCTTTTATATCTCTGAGAGTATATTGGATTATTATTTATGATTATATAAAGTCGCAAGTACTTTTTAAAATATTATTCCACGGCGGGAACAAGCTTCCATAGTAGAAGGACACAGTTTTTCTTCGGTTGCTTCTTTCCAGTCGTTGCTGCAACACTAAAGTTCACGTTCAGCTTTACTGAATCTTTGGAATGTTTGTATGTATTAATGGATCTCTATATAAATGTGAACAGTATATACGCTCATATATATGCTCATAAACACAGAGTTGATTGTGTTGGATATGAACTTATTTATTGATCTATTGAGATGTATTTTATAAACACTCGATGTTGCGCCTCAGAACAGAGAACCACGGGAAAAAACAGGTTGAGTTCATGGCGATGTCCAAAGTCTTAAATCGTAGTTGTCATGGTAACACAGGACGGAAACGTAACGTAGGCCACGTTTGGTGACGATCGCGCTAATATTCACCACGCGAGAAATACGATCACTGAAGGTGCCTGATTCTAGTCCATCGGTTTGTGTTAAACACGTTTATGTTCATTAAATATAACGAATATAATATTAGTAGCTACAGAAAATAAAAGAAATTTCAGCTGTCGTGATTTTTTTCTCTCCCAAAACTTAATTTGTAAATCCGAGCAAAAACTGATGTAAATAATGAAACCAGTGATAAAATCACCTCCGTTGTTATTCTGGTAACTTAAAATTCACAAGATTCAACAGCTATTATGGGATGTTCCAGAAACTAAGAAAGGTTGTTTAAAAAAAAAAAAAAAAAAGGTAATTGCGACTTTTTACCTCACAATTCTGAGGAAGAAGATTGCTAGTTATAAAGTCTGAATTGCGAGATAAAATCTCTCAAACCTTTTTATTTTTTATTCCGTTGTGTAAACAATCTTCGATAAGAACGTTCATACTGTACGTGTCGTTTGAGGAATCCGTCTGAATTATTATCTGAGGTAACGCAGATATACGGCTGATAACGCTTTTATTGACTTTAGTAGGACTTTTATTTTGACGCATTATTTTCCAAACCCCATTTCTGAGAATAACTCCCGGTTCTGATTGGATGCGTGATCTCAGACCCGGATTGTGTGCGTGAAACACGACTCAAACGCACTAGGCCTCGTCTGACAGGATTAAAATGTCACGGTTTTATTTTATGGATATTTTTGAATGTGCCTTGAGGTGTTTTTAACTAATGAACTGCGACAGACCTGCGTCATTGAAGAACTGTTCTCCGTCTTGATTCAGACTTTTATGCATTATTCTGTAAATATTGTACAATATAAAGAACTGGTGAAAATATATTTAAGAATGAATATATTTGCTTCTGCCTGATGAAATGTTTAATTTATGATCTGTATTGATTGCTGATATGCACGGTTACATACACGCTATGAGATTTTTTCAGCATGTTTTTTGCTTGCTGGTGTTTATGTTTGCATGAGTTCCTGTTTGTTTCATATTTCCACTTACAGGCCTTTAGTACTGCTGATACTGATTATGTTTATTTATGAATATAGATTTACGGACATGTTTGAATTGATTTCTACTGTAAATTCATTCGGACATTTATTTGTTCAGACTGTTTTACTGTTTTGTAACATTTCATTAAATTCTTCAAATTCAAGTTTCAGTTGTGTGGTTTTTTTTTTCAGTTCACGCAGATTCTCAGTCTGTTTTCAGAACATTTTATTTCTTGACAGATTACACAAGCAGGGCCTAAAATTAACTAAAAATACGCGTTGGCGAATATATGAAACAGTGTCATCTAGTAACATTTTTATAAATTCGAACAATGCATGAACATGAACAAATATGAACAAAACGTAATGAAAGTTGAAGCCTTGACAATATAAATATTTACGGTTGAACAGACAAATTCACACAAAATTATGTTAAAACAAATGCCAGTCGAGTATCTTAGTAAACATAGTCGGTTATGGCGAGACGACCACCATTCAACACGAAATCAGTAATATAAACATTTCAATGACTCCAAAGCTGTTCGGTTAAGGTAAAAAAGTTACTTAGTTCACCTTTAAGTGACCGTAAACAGTCAAGAAAGACAAAACGTGTATCAGTATATTGGATCAGTGCATTATGTCTTAAAGTGACAGTAGCCTAATATTCCTGCTGTCGGTGTTTTTAATATTAATCAAAAAACAAAAGACCAAAGAAATCACTCACTGCTCTTGACTGAATAACTTTAGTAATTTTATTAAGGATTAATCTATATTTAATTTATACAGTGAAGACTATGCAGTGTTATTTTTCATTTGATTGCTTAATCAGATTTTTTTTTTTACTTACTGTTTACTTGTCTGTAATAATGTTTTAAATTTATATTAGCTAGGCTAGTAGTTTTAGCTGTGGTATTGAAATTTTCACTGGTATCTAAAATTTAATAAAAAAAATTAAAATAAATTAAAAATGTATAGTGTTTTATGCTGCCTTCACAAGCTATGGGAATTATCATTAAGAGTTTCCTAGTCGGAGATTGGACATGAACGTCCTCTCAAGATAAGCATTATTGTATTAATTTGACCAAAACTCTAGATCTAGAGATAGCTTGATTATTTTACTTGTCAATTGTTAGATTTTCATAGATTAAACATGGGCTAAAAAACTAAACTAAAAATAGTAGGAATATCACAGAGTTTGCATATATTATGTAAGATAAATAAACAGATATATTATAATAATATATAATAAAATAAAAATGCAATCCAATAAAATAACACAGAAGAGGCTTCTATAACAAATAATTAAACAGATAAGCTTTCAAATATTAATAAAACATTCTGAACATGTGCTGATAAAATAGTGAACACAATCACAACAATTTGGCTCTAAGTTTTAGTGCATGTTTTTGTTTCATTGTGTCTATTTTGTAAAATGTGATCAGTAAACGTAACATCTCTCAGTGGAAAGGCATCTGAACAGACGAGTACAAGTCCTTCAGCTGAAGAGCATCACACACACACACACACACACACACACACTTACAGGAGCGACGGACCGACACCCGAACACTTCACAGATCCCAGATCCTCACACACACACGCGCGCGTCTGGAGACTCTTGAGATAAAACCCGCCAAATAATACTCTGTATTTATATGAACCGTTTTAGTGCTTTCCATTAATGAAAGTCCATTTATGACAGCCACAAGTCATAATTATGATATAAAAAAATCTAAATTTTATATGCATTTTTTTCTTATGTGGCAGAAGTACTACACTCCTCATGTCAGTCTATTTGTTGAGCCCTTCAATAGTAATAATAATTTGTACATAAAATGAATAAACTTATTTTAAAGTGATGTTAAAGTGTTAAAGTGGTGACCATAATAATTTGTGTAAATAGAATTAAGAAACATTTATTTTGTATGCCTGATAAAATGGTGACCATAAAATATCTCAGTGATGAATTAAACATTTAAAACTTGTGAGAAAATCAGTTTAGTCTATAGTGCCTTAGCAAACATTAATTATTAATGACAGACGGACAACATTCCTGAGACTAATCATAGAAGAACTGATGAAACGGTGAAAGAATAATTCACGAGAGTGATGTTCAGATTTTAAGTTAGGTTATTTTTCTTCTGCTTTCTAAAAGTTTGATACTTTTGCATTTAAACCGTCGTGGCGAAATACAAAATAATGAAATAAAAATTAAATTGCGTGACTTTCTCAATCTGTTAGAAATGTTAGAAGTAACAACATAAACGAGCATGTCCTTCCAATCCTGACTTCCTATCTTCAGTTAAACACAAAATAAGTTATTAAGAGAAATGTATCAGAATATCTTCTTTTGTGTCCAGAAGAAAGAAATGAAATGACATGAGGATTAAACGAGACATTTTTCTTTCTTCTGGTTCTTTTAAATGAACCTGCTAAATAAAACACTATTTCCTTTTAAACCATTTTACAGGGAACATAAACTACAGAAAAGCTTAGAAATCATAAAGTAGAAATAATTCACCTGATATTTAAATGTATTTGCAGATCTATTTCATGGTCTAATGTAAATGATCGATTCTATAACATTCAGCCGAAAAATACAGAGCCTTCATCCCTCATACACTATTGCTCTCATTAAACACATCAGTGTGTCACAAACAACTGCCTTTTATTCAATATCCATCAAATAAGCCCATCAAGCACAATACATACACATTAAAACACATTAAATATAGTGTTGCTAAAAGACTCTGTCCATTTGATGATATTTTGTCGTTCAGCAGAGCGTGTCTGCATGGCAAATATACAAATGCAAAAAGTAAAAGTACCAAAGTACTCAAATGCAAAAAGTAAATGTAAACGAATGCAAAAAGTAAAAGTAAACGAATGCAAAAAGTAAATGTAAATGAATGCAAAAAGTAAATGTAAACGAATGCAAAAAGTAAACGAATGCAAATATACAAATGCAAAAAGTAAAAGTACCAAAGTACTCAAATGCAAAAAGTAAATGTAAACGAATGCAAAAAGTACTCAAATGCAAAAGTAAATGTAAACGAATGCAAAAAGTAAATGTAAACGAATGCAAAAAGTAAATGTAAACGAATGCAAAAAGTAAACGAATGCAAAAAGTGAACGAATACAAAAAGTAAACGAATGCAAAAAGTAAACGAATGCAAAAAGTAAACGAATGCAAAAAGTAAATGTAAACGATGTAAACGAATGCAAAAAGTAAATGTAAACGAATGCAAAAAGTAAACGAATGCAAAAAGTGAACGAATACAAAAAGTAAACGAATGCAAAAAGTAAACGAATGCAAAAAGAAAACGAATGCAAAAAGTAAATGTAAACGAATGCAAAAAGTAAACGAATGCAAAAAGTAAATGTAAACGAATGCAAAAAGTGAACGAATACAAAAAGTAAATGTAAACGAATGCAAAAAGAAAACGAATGCAAAAAGTAAATGTAAACGAATGCAAAAAGTAAACAAATGCAAAAAGTAAACAAATGCAAAAGTAAACAAATGCAAAAGTAAACAAATGCAAAAAGTAAATGTAAATGAATGCAAAAGTAAATGTAAACAAATGCAAAAAGTAAACTAATGCAAAAAGTAAATGTAAACGAATCCAAAAAAGTAAATGTAAATAAATGCAAAAAGTAAATGTAAACGAATGCAAAAGTAAATGTAAAGGAATGCAATAAACGAATGCAATGCAAAAAGTAAATGAATGCAAAAAGTAAACGAATGCACGAATGCAAAAGTAAATGTAAACGAATGCAAAAAGTAAACGAATGCAAAAAGTAAATGTAAACGAATGCAAAAGTAAATCTAAAGGAATGCAAAAAGTAAATGTAAACGAATGCAATGCAAAAAGTAAATGAATGCAAAAAGTAAACGAATGCAAAAGTAAATGTAAACGAATGCAAAAAGTAAACGAATGCAAAAGTAAACGAATGCAAAAGTAAATGTAAACGAATGCAAAAAGTAAACGAATGCAAAAGTAAATGTAAACGAATGCAAAAAGTAAACGAATGCAAAAGTGAATGTAAACGAATGCAAAAAGTAAACAAATGCAAAAGTGAATGTAAACGAATGCAAAAAGTTCATGTAATTGAATGCAAAAGTACACAAATGCTTGTTCCAGTGTTTCGCAAGCATTCGGCCCAGTTGAACACATTCCAGTGCGTTCTTGTGTTACTGTGGTGGTACTTAACCTCAGTGTGGAGTTAGTTTGAAGCCTAACACACACACACACACACACACAGGTCAGAAGTGTGTGCTGGAGTGCGAGGCGGTGAGCGGAGAGGTGCGGGCCCTGTGGCGCAGCTCGTCCGTGGGGCCCGCCGTGAACCGCAGCATGGCGAGGACATTAGCACGGTAGCGAGCGGACATGATGTTATACAGCAGAGGATTCACAGCAGCACTGACATAAAACAGCACTAAAGACACCAGATTAAAATACTGACTGATGTAATACAAGTTAACGCTGGAGTCCGACACCGAAAACAGCGTCCGACTCACGTGGAACGGCAGCCAACACGAGACGAACACCAGCACGATCACCACTGCCAAGAAGAAGAAGAACACACTCAGATGAGCTTCAGATAAAAGTGGGAAATCTCTTGATTTACTCATCTTATATTGACATGCACCGTTAATTGAGCTTTCTATATAGAACAGTTCAAAGTGAACATCTCTGTCATGCTCCAAAAAGGACAGAAAAGTGTCACGATAAGTAATCCGACAGCTCTGTGTGAGAGACTAATGCAAGTTGGAGCTTGTTCTATGCACAATAAAATTCAGATATGGCGCATTTTGATTGGTTGTGACAGTTTGATGTCACTGAAAATTTGTTGCGTGGAAAAGAAAAATGGGAAGATTCACGAACAAAAAAACGAAACTTAAAACTACATTAAAATGACAAAAACAACAAAATTACTAAAACTTTAAAATGAAAATAAAAAATAAATAAATAATTCGAAATATAAAAAAGTGTCAAGCATACTAAAATATCACTGAGAAAATACAGTAACACTTTACATCAAGGTAACATGAACTAAGAATGAACAATATTTCTTCAGCATTTACTAATATTAATTTAAACATTTACTAATCCATTATCATTAAAATCAGAGGTTGTATTTGTTAACATTAGTTAATGCACTGTGAACTAACATGAACTAACAATGAACTAACTAACATTAATAAAGATTAACTAGAAAAAAAGTTTGATGAGACAAACTTTAAGTTGGCTTGAGAAAGCCGGACCAGAGAGTTTGAAGAAGTTTAAAGTAGTTTGAAGTTTGATAGATGAATTAGTTAGAAAGAATAGTTCTAAAAAAAGAAAACGATTGGTTAGAAAGAAAGGAAAGATTAGGTAGAAAGATAGATAGATTAGAAAGATAAATTAGTTAGAAAGAAAGAGAGAAAGATAGATTAGTTAGAAAGAAAGAAAGATAGATTAGTTAGAAAGAAAGAGATTAGTTAGAAAGAAAGAAAGAAAGAAAGATAGATAGATAGATAGATAGATAAGTTAGAAAGAAAGAAAGAGATTAGTTAGAAAGAAAGAAAGATTAGTTAGAAAGAAAGAAAGAAAGAAAGATTAGTTAGAAAGAAAGAAAGATAGATAGATTAGTTAGAATGAAAGATAGATTAGTTAGAAAGAAGTAAAGAAAGAAAGATAGATTAGTTAGAAAGAAAGGATAGATTAGTTAGAAAGAAAGATAGATAGATTAGTTAGAAAGAAAGACAGATTAGTTAGAATGAAAGAAAGATAGATTATTTAGAAAGAAAGAAAGATAGATTAGTTAGAAAGAAAGAAAGATAGATTAGTTAGAAAGAAAGATAAATTAGTTAGAAAGAAAGAAAGATAGATTAGTTAGAAAGAAAGATAGATTAGTTAGAAAGAAAGAAAGATAGATTAGTTAGAAAGAAAGATAGATAGATTAGTTAGAAAGAAAGTAAGAGATTAGTTAGAAAGAAAGAAAGAGAAAGAAAGATAGATTAGTTAGAAAGAAAGAAAGATAGATTAGTTAGAAAGAAAAGAAAGATAGATTAGTTAGAAAGAAAGATAGATAGATTAGTTAGAAAGAAAGATAGATTAGTTAGAATGAAAGAAAGAGATTAGTAAGAAAGATAGATTAGTTAGAAAGAAAGATAGATTCGTTAGAAAGAAAGAAGAAAGATAGATAGATTAGTTAGAAAGAAAGATAGATTAGTTAGAAAGGAAGAAAAATAGATTAGTTAGAAAGAAAGAAAGATAGATAGATTAGTTAGAAAAAATAAAGAGAATGTTAGAAAGAAAGAAAGAAAGAAAGAAAGAAAGATAGATTAGTTAGAAAGAAAGATTAGTTAGAAAGAAAGAAAAATAGATTAGTTAGAAAGAAAAGATAGATTAGTTAGAAAGAAAGATAGATAGATTAGTTAGAAGAAAGATAGATTAGTAAGAAAGAAAGAGATTAGTAAGAAAGAAAGAGATTAGTTAGAAAGAAAGAAAGATAGATTAGTTAGAAAGAAAGACAGATTAGTTAGTATGAAAGAAAGATAGATTATTTAGATAGAAAGAAAGATAGATTAGTTAGAAAGAAAGAAAGATAGATTAGTTAGAAAGAAAGATAAATTAGTTAGAAAGAAAGAAAATAGATTAGTTAGAAAGAAAGATAGATTAGTTAGAAAGAAAAAAGAAAGAAAGATAGATTAGTTAGAAAGAAAGATAGATAGATTAGTTAGAAAGAAAGAAAGTAAGAGATTAGTTAGAAAGAAAGAAAGAGAAAGAAAGAAAGATAGATTAGTTAGAAAGAAAGAAAGATAGATTAGTTAGAAAGAAAAGAAAGATAGATTAGTTAGAAAGATAGATAGATTAGTTAGAAAGAAAGATAGATTAGTAAGAAAGAAAGATAGATTAGTTAGAAAGAAAGATAGATTCGTTAGAAAGAAAGAAAGAAAGATAGATAGATTAGTTAGAAAGAAAGATAGATTAGTTAGAAAGGAAGAAAATAGATTAGTTAGAAAGATAGATAGATAGATTAGTTAGAAAGAAAGATAGATAGATTAGTTAGAAAGAAAGATAGATTAGTAAGAAAGAAAGAGATTAGTTAGAAAAAGAAAGATAGATTAGTTAGAAAGAAAGAAAATAGATAGATTAGTTAGAAAGAAAGATAGATTAGTTAGAAAGATAGTAAGAGATTAGTTAGAAAGAAAGAAAGATTAGTTAGAAAGAAAGAAAGAAAGATAGATTAGTTAGAAAGAAAAGAAAGATAGATTAGTTAGAAAGAAAGATAGATAGATTAGTTAGAAAGAAAGATAGATTAGTTAGAATAGAAAGATAGATAGATTAGTTAGAAAGAAAGATAGATTAGTTAGAATGAAAGAAAGATAGATTAGTAAGAAAGAAAGATAGATTAGTTAGAAAGAAAGATAGATTCGTTAGAAAGAAAGAAAGAAAGAAAGATAGATTTAGTTAGAAAGGAAGAAAGATAGATTAGTTAGAAAGAAAGAAAGATAGATAGATTAGTTAGAAAAAAGAAAGAGATTAGTTAGAAAGAAAGAAAGATAGATTAGTTAGAAAGAAAGATGAAAGAAAGAAAAATAGATTAGTTAGAAAGAAAGATAGATTAGTTAGAAAGAAAGATAGATAGATTAGTTAGAAAGAAAGATAGATTAGTTAGAAAGAAAAGAAAGATAGATTAGTTAGAAAGAAAGATAGATAGATTAGTTAGAAAGAAAGATAGATTAGTTAGAATGAAAGAAAGATAGATTAGTAAGAAAGAAAGATAGATTAGTTAGAAAGAAAGATAGATTCGTTAGAAGAAAGAAAGAAAGATAGATAAATTAGTTAGAAAGAAAGATAGATTAGTTAGAAAGGAAGAAAGATAGATTAGATAGAAAGAAAGAAAGATAGATAGATTAGTTAGAAAAATAAAGAGATTAGTTAGAAAGAAAGAAAGAAAGAAAGAAAGAAAGAAAGAAAGAAAAATTGATTAGGTAGAAAGAAAAGAAAGATAGATTAGTTAGAAAGAAAGATAGATAGATTAGTTAGAAAGAAAGATAGATTAGTTAGAAAGAAAGAAAGATAGAAAGATTAGTTAGACAGAAAGAAAGAAAGATTAGTTAGAAAGAAAGAAAGAAAGATAGATTAGTTAGAATGAAAGATAGATTAGTTAGAAAGAAGGAAAGAAAGATAGATTAGTTAAAAAGAAAGGATAGATTAGTTAGAAAGAAAGAAAGATAGATAAGTTAGAAAGAAAGACAGATTAGTTAGAATGAAAGAAAGATAGATTAGTTAGAAAGAAAGAAAGATAGATTAGTTAGAAAGAAAGATAGATAGATAGATTAGTTAGAAAAAATAAAGAGATTAGTTAGAAAGAAAGAAAGATAGATTAGTTAGAAAGAAAGAAAGATAGATTAGTTAGAAAGAAAAGAAAGATAGATTAGTTAGAAAGAAAGATAGGTAGATTAATTAGAAAGAAAGATAGATTAGTTAAAATGAAAGAAACATAGATTAGTAAGAAAGAAAGATAGATTAGTTAGAAAGATAGATTAGTTAGAAAGAAAGATAGATTAGTTAGAAAGAAAGATAGATTAGTTAGAAAGAAAGAAAGATAGATTAGTTAGAAAAAAAGAAAGAAAGAAAGAAAGAAAGAAAGAAAGATAGATAGATAGATAGATAGATAGATAGATAGATAGATAGATAGATAGATGATAGATAGATAGATTAGTTAGAAAGAAAGATTAGTTAGAAAGAAAGAAAGAAAGAAAGAAAGATAGATTAGTTAGAAAGATAGATAGAAAGAAAGATAGATTAGTTAGAAAGAAAGAAAGAAAGAAAGAAAGATAGATTAGTTAGAAAGAAATAAAGATAGATTAGTTAGAAAGAAAGAGATTAGTTAGAAAGAAAGAAAGAAAGAAAGATAGATAGATAGATAGATAGATAGATAGATAGATAGATAGATAGATAGATAGATAGATAGATAGATAGATAAAGTTTATTAGTACATGTAGAATGGAAGCTTAATTGAGTCTAGGGCTTCAGGGATTTTAGATTTGAGTTTATTTGGTGTACACTAGTGGGCCACCGTAGTCTTGGCTCAATTTGAACATGCTGCAATGAAAGTCAATGGGATTTTTATGATATTTAATATTAATTTTTAAGAAATCTGAAAGTCAAATCAGTCTGAAAAGATATAGCACACTAAGTCAGAATAGTCTGAAGGTCTGACCCGAGTTTGGAGTTTGTAGAGTTAAAGCTCTAGGACGAGTTAGAGTTTAAATTTAGGGTCAGAAGAATAATAATAACTAGAATGTACATTTCCAGGAGAAAATGTGAAATGGTGCTTGCAGTGGCAAAACTCGTTGCTCGGTTGCTAGGGTGTGGTACATGATTGCATACGAGCCAACAACCATGTCTGTACGATGTTGTGGAGCTGAAATATGGCTTCTATATGTTGCAATATGGTTGCTAGGTATCTTCAAATGGTTGCTAAGGTGTGGTTACACAGTTACCATGATGATATTTACAGACTGGTTTCCCAACCGAAACGAAGAAGCACAGCCCCATGTCTATATGATTTTCTGGTTCTGAGATATAGCTCATTCATGTGTTTGTACGGTTGCTAGGGTACTCCAAATGGTTGCTAAGGCTTATTTATACAGTTTATGGGGTAATATTTAAAGAGTATTTGCACATCTGGGTCAAAAAAATGCCCAACTCTGTGTTTTTACAATGTTTTGTTGCTGAGATATGGCTTGTAAATGTTGTTCAATGGTTGCTAGGGGCCTGTAACTGGTTTCTAGGGCGTGGTTATTAAGTTGATATGTCACTACGCATTAGCTGCTTAATAGGACGAATCAAAAGAGCCCAACCCCAAGCCTCTATGACCTTCTAAGCCAAAGATATGACTTTACAAATTTTTGCCAATGTTAAGTCTATGGGAGATTTTTCGGTAAATTTTTCGCCTGTCAGACGAACATCGTACAACTGATCGCTTATAAAAGTCATAGCACACCTCTCCTCAATAAACAGGTCAATTTGACATCTCATTCATGGGTCTACGACAAAAGATGTAGGAGGAGTTGCGTGCCGAAGTTTTGTCTGGGTGAATAGTAATTACAACACTAGAATGTACATTTCCAGGAGAAAATGTGAAATGGTGCTTGCAGTGGCAAAACTCGCCGCTCGGTTGCTAGGGTGTGGTACATGATTGCATACGAGCCAACAAACATGTATGTACGATGTTCTGGTGCCGAGATATGGCTTCTATATGTTGCAATATGGTTGCTAGGTATCTTCAAATGGTTGCTAAGGTGTGGTTACACAGTTAATATGATGATATTTAAAGACTGGTTTCCCAACAGAAACAAACAAGCAAAGCCCCATGTCTATATGATATTCTGGCTCTGAGATATAGCTCATTTATGTGTTTATACGGTTGCTAGGGTACTCCAAATGGTTGCTAAGGCTTGTTGATACAGTTTATGGGGTAATATTTAAAGAGTATTTGCACATCTGGGTCAAAAAATGCCAAACTCTGTGTTTTTACAATGTTTTGTTTCTGAGATATGGCTTGTAAATGTTGTTCAATGGTTGCTAGGGGCCTGTAACTGGTTGCTAAGGCGTGGTTATGAAGTTGATATGTCACTATTCATTGGCTGCTTAATAGGACGAATCAAAAGAGCCTAACCCCAAGCCTCTATGACCTTCTGAGCCAAAGATATGATTTTACAAATTTTGTGGCAATGTTAAGTCTATGGGAGATTTTTCAGCAAAATTATCGCCCGCCAGACGAACATCGTACACCTGATCGCTTATAAAAGTCATAGCACACCTCTCCTCAATGAACCAGTCGATTTGACACCTCCTTCATGGGTCTACGACAAAAGATGTAGGAGGAGTTGCGTGCCGAAGTTTTGTCTAGGTGAATAGTAATTACAATACTAGAATGTACATTTCCAGAAGAAAATGTGAAATGGTGCTTGCAGTGGCAAAACTCGCCGCTCGGTTGCTAGGGTGTGGTACATGATTGCATACGAGCCAACAAACATGTCTCTACGATGTTCTGGTGCTGAGATATGGCTTATTCATGTGTTCAGTTGGTTGCTAGGTGGTTGCTAGGGTATTCTGGGTGGTTGCTAGGGCATTGCTAGACGGTTGCTAGGGTATTCTGGGTGGTTGCTATGGTGTTGCTAGGTGGTTGCTAGGGTGTTCTGGGTGGTTGCTAGGTGGTTGCTAGGGTATTCTGGGTGGTTGCTAGGGCATTGCTAGGTGGTTGCTAATGTATTCTGGATGGTTGCTATACTGTTTCTAGGCGGTTGCTAGGGTGTTCTGGTTGGTTGCTAGGCGGTTGCTAGGGTATTCTGGGTTGTTGCTAGGGCGTTGCTAGGGTATTCTGGGTGGTTGCTAGGGCGTTGCTAGGCGGTTGCTAGGGTGTTCTGGGTGGTTGCTAGGCGGTTGCTAGGGTGTTCTGGGTGGTTGCTAGGGCGTTGCTAGGTGGTTGCTAGGGTATTCTGGGTGGTTGCTAGGCGGTTGCTAGGGTATTCTGGATGGTTGCTAGGCGGTTGCTATGGTGTTCTGGGTGGTTGCTAGGCGGTTGCTAGGGTATTCTGGATGGTTGCTAGGCGGTTGCTAGGCGGTTGCTAGGGTATTCTGGGTGGTTGCTAGGCGGTTGCTAGGGTATTCTGGGTGGTTGCTATGGTGTTACTAGGTGGTTGGTAGATGTCACAGATGGTTACTATGGAATTTGTAGCATTTTCTTGGCATGATTTAACACTTAGCTAATCAATATTAGCATGTAGCTATTCACTGCTAGCATGTGTAGCATGTTGCAAGTCCTGTTTGCTAGCATGAGTCAAAAGAGCCAACCCCCATCTCTATACGATGTTCTGATTTAGAGATATTGGTCTTGCAAAACGGTTGCTAGGGTACTATGTTTGGTTGCTAGGGAGTGGCTTGGCAGCTGCCAATCATGAAGCTCCAAAGTCAATGTGAATGTATAAACCAACCCCCATCTCTATACGATGTTTACATGTAGAGATATAGGTCTTGCAAAATGGTTGCTAGGGTACTCTGTTTGGTTGCTAGGGAGTGGCTTGGCAGCTGCCAATCATGAAACTCCAAAGGCTGCTTGTCAGTATGAATGATATAAACCAACTCCCATGCCTCTGTGACATTCAGAATGGAAGATATCCCTCTTTGGATTTTGGTTGCTAAGGTGCTCGATAATGGTTGCTAGGGCGTGGCCAGTAAGTGTTGAGGTGATTCAGGATTGGCTGTTTGCTGGCCCGAGTCAAACGAGCCCACCCTCATGTTTCTATGACACTTATATCCTGAGATATCCCTTTGATCTCTTTTAATGGAAGTCTATGGAACTTGTTGCTAAGAAGCTCTTAATGGTTGCTAGGGCGTGGCTTGATAGCTTCACAATGATCTTGAGACACTGATTGGCCGTCTGAGTAAAATGAGCCCGCCCCTTTGTCTCTACGACACTGGGATCCAGAGTTATGTTCAATATAAAAGCGGTTTCTATGGTGTAGGACGGCCCATTTCATGGGCCGTCCTACACCATAGTAAGTCTATGGGGGCAACTTTGGGCAGCTCCTGCCCCTCAGGGGTGCAACTTTTACCCCACTGTGAGGTATGTTCTTACAGAGCCTGTAAGCCTCTTTAAATGTTACAAATCACACATTTCTGTGAAATCTGAGCTCTGAGCTATGACTCTTCAAAGTTTTTCACCATGTTAAGTCAATGGGGTTTTTTGGGCAACTTTGGGCCGCTCCTGCCCCCAGGGGTGCAACTTTTACCCCATTTAGGGGTATGTTCTTAAAGAGCCTGTCAGCCTCTTCAAATGTGGCAAATCACACGTTTCTGTGAAATTTGATCTCTGAGCTATGATTCGTCAAAGTTTTTCCCCATGTTAAGTCTATGCGTTTTTTTTGGGCCGTTTTTCGCCCCTGGGGCGAACATCGTACCCCCGATCGCTTATAAAAGTCATAGCACACCATTCCCGAACAGGCCGCACGTTTTGACACCTCATTCATGGGTCTGTGACAAAAACTGCGGGAGGAGTAGCGCGTCAAACTTTGGCCAGAAGAAATATAAGAATAATAATAAGTATGCACAATAACACTAATGTTGCCTTGCTTTCAGCAAGCACCATTAACTAGAATGTACATTTCCAGGAGAAAATGTGAAATGGTGCTTGCAGTGGCAAAACTCACCGCTCGGTTGCTAGGGTGTGGTACATGATTGCATAGGACCCAACAAACATGTCTGTACGATGTTCTGGTGCTGAGATATGGCTTATTCATGTGTTCAGTTGGTTGCTAGGTGGTTGCTAGGGTATTCTGGGTGGTTGCTAGGGCATTGCTAGACGGTTGCTAGGGTATTCTGGGTGGTTGCTATGGTGTTGCTAGGGTGTTCTGGTGGTTGCTAGGCGGTTGCTAGTGTATTCTGGGTGGTTGCTATGGCGTTGCTAGGTGGTTGCTAGGGTATTCTGGGTGGTTGCTAGGTGGTTGCTAGGGTGTTCTGGGTGGTTGCTAGGCGATTGCTAGGGTGTTCTGGGTGGTTGCTAGGGCGTTGCTAGGCGGTTGCTAGGGTATTCTGGATGGTTGCTAGGCGGTTGCTAGGGTGTTCTGGGTGGTTGCTAGGCGGTTGCTAGGGTATTCTGGGTGGTTGCTAGGGCATTGCTAGATGGTTGCTAGGGTATTCTGGGTGGTTACTAGGCGGTTGCTAGGGTGTTCTGGGTGGTTGCTAGGCGGTTGCTAGGGTGTTCTGGGTGGTTGCTAGGGCGTTGCTAGGCAGTTGCTAGGGTATTCTAGATGGTTGCTAGGCGGTTGCTAGGGTGTTCTGGGTGGTTGCTAGGCGGTTGCTAGGGTATTCTGGGTGGTTGCTAGGGCGTTGCTAGGCGGTTGCTAGGGTATTCTGGATGGTTGCTAGGGTGTTGCTAGGCGGTTGCTAAGGTATTCTGGATGGTTGCTAGGGTGTTGCTAGGTGGTTGCTAAGGTATTCTGGATGGTTGCTAGGGTGTTGCTAGGTGGTTGCTAGGTGTTCTGGGTGGTTGCTAGGGTATTCTGGGTGGTTGCTAGGGCATTGCTAGGTGGTTGCTAAGGTATTCTGGATGGTTGCTATAGTGTTTCTAGGTGGTTGCTAGGGTGTTTTGGGTGGTTGCTAGGGTATTCTGGGTGGTTGCTAGGGCGTTGCTAGGTGGTTGCTAAGGTATTCTGGATGGTTGCTAGGGTGTTGCTAGGGTGTTCTGGGTGGTTGCTAGGCGGTTGCTAGGGTGTTCTGGGTGGTTGCTAGGCGGTTGCTAGGGTATTCTGGGTGGTTGCTAGGGCGTTGCTATGCGGTTGCTAGGATATTCTGGGTGGTTGCTAGGTGGTTGCTAGGGTATACTGGGTGATTGCTATGGTGTTGCTAAGGTATTTGGATGGTTGCTAGGGTGTTGCTAGGGTGTTCTGGGTGGTTACTATGGAGTTGCTAGGCGGTTGCTAGGGTATTATGGGTGGTTGCTATGGTGTAACTAGGTGGTTGGTAGTTGTCACAGATGGTTACTATGGAGATTGTAGCATTTTCTTGGCATGATTTAGCACTTAGCTAATCAATATTAGCATGTAGCTATTCACTGCTAGCATGTGTAGCATGTAGCAAGTCCTGTTTGCTAGCATGAGTAAAAAGAGCCAACCCCCATCTCTATACGATGTTTTGATGCAGAGATATAGGTCTTGCAAAATGGTTGCTAGGGTACTCTGTTTGGTTGCTAGGGAGTGGCTTGGCAGCTGCCAATCATGAAACTCCAAAGGCTGCTTGTCAGTATGAATGATATAAACCAACTCCCATGCCTCTGTGACATTCAGAATGGAAAATATCCCTCTTTGGATTTTGGTTGCTAAGGTGCTCGACAATGGTTGCTAGGGCGTGGCCAGTAAGTGTTGAGGTGATTCAGAATTGGCTGTTTGCTGGCCCGAGTCAAATGAGCCCACCCTCATGTTTCTATTAAACTTATATCCTGAGATATCCCTTTGATCTCTTTCAAAGGAAGTCTATGGAACTTGTTGCTAAGGTGCTCTAAATGGTTGCTAGGGCGTGGCTTAATAACTTCACAATGATCCTGAGAGACTGATTGGTCGTCTGAGTAAAATGAGCCCGCCCCCTTGTCTCTATGACACTGTGATCCAGAGCTATGTTCAATACAAAATCTCCATGCAATGTATATTTCATGGGCCATCCTAGATCATAGTAAGACAATGGGGCAACTTTGGGCAGCTCCTGCCCCCCAGGGGTGCAACTTTTACCCCATTGTGAGGTATGTTCTTACAGAGCCTGCCAGCCTCTTCAAATGTGGTAAATTACAAGTTTCTGAGAAGTCATTGGTCAGTGCTACGAGTCGTCAAAGTTTGTGGCAATGTTAAGTCTATGGGATTTTTTTTACCCAATGATTTGCCCCTGGGGCAAACACCGTACCCCCCATCGCTAAGAAAAGTCACAGCACACCTCTCCTCAATAATCCGCACAATTTGACGCCTCAATCAGGGGTCTGTGATGTCGGCGTGTATTTTTTAACAGATGATTACTATGGAGTTTTTAAAAGGAGTTTTTATGGAGTTTTTATAGAGTTATTTAGTATGGCACGAGGCCTGCGGCCTCGTGCCTATCGCCCACGGTTTGCTAGGGTGCTGTAACTGGTTGCTATGGTGTGGCTATGAAGATTTTAGGCCATTACTTATTGGCTGCTTGATAAAATAAATCCTCTGAGGGAGAGAGAAAGGGCCTGACAGCAGGGCTGTCAGGCCCTTTTCTGTGGGTGTGTGTGAAAATGGCAGTTGGGATTTGAATTTTTGAAAGTTCCGCAATGTTAAGTCAATGGGATTTTTTTGGCCGCTTTTTCGTCCGCTGTGCGGACATCGTACATCCGATCGCTTAGAAAAGTCATAGCACACCATTCCCGAACAGGCCGCACGTTTTGACACCTCATTCATGGGTCTGTGACAAAAACTGCGGGACGAGTTGCGCGTCAAACTTTGGCCAGAAGAACTATAATAATAAGAAGAATAATAAGTATGCACAATAACACTAATGTTGCCTTGCTTTCAGCAAGCACCATTAACTAGAATGTACATTTCCAGGAGAAAATGTGAAATGGTGCTTGCAGTGGCAAAACTCGCCGCTCGGTTGCTAGGGTGTGGTACATGATTGCATACGAGCCAACAAACATGTCTGTACGATGTTATGGTGCTGAGATATGGCTTATTCATGTGTTCAGGTGGTTGCTAGGTGGTTTCTAGGGTATTCTGGGTGGTTGCTAGGGCATTGCTAGACGGTTGCTAGGGTATTCTGGGTGGTTGCTATGGTGTTGCTAGGTTGTTGCTAGGTGTGTTCTGGGTGGTTGCTAGGTGGTTGCTAGGGTATTCTGGGTGGTTGCTAGGGCATTGCTAGGTGGTTGCTAATGTATTCTGGATGGTTGCTATAGTGTTTATAGGCGGTTGCTAGGGTGTTCTGGTTGGTTGCTAGGCGGTTGCTAGGGTATTCTGGGTTGTTGCTAGGGCGTTGCTAGGCGGTTGCTAGGGTATTCTGGGTGGTTGCTAGGCGGTTGCTAGGGTGTTTAGGTTGGTTGCTAGGGTGTTCTGGGTGGTTGCTCGGGCATTGCTAGGCGGTTGCTAGGCGGTTGCTAGGGTGTTCTGGGTGGTTGCTAGGCAGTTGCTAGGGTATTCTGGGTGGTTACTAGGGCGTTGCTAGGGTGTTCTGGGTGGTTGCTAGGGTGTTCTGGCTGGTTGCTAGGCGTTGCTAGGGTATTCTGGGTGGTTGCTATGGTGTTGCTAGGTGGTTGCTAAGGTATTTTGGATGGTTGCTAGGCGGTTGCTAGGGTATTCTGGATGGTTGCTAGGCGGTTGCTAGGGTGTTCTGGGTGGTTGCTAGGCGGTTGCTAGGGTATTCTGGGTGGTTGCGAGGTGGTTGCTAGGGTATTCTGGGTGGTTGCTAGGCGGTTGCTAGGGTGTTCTGGGTGGTTGCTAGGCGGTTGCTAGGGTGTTCTGGGTGGTTGCTAGGGCGTTGCTAGGCGGTTGCTAGGGTATTCTGGATGGTTGCTAGGCGGTTGCTAGGGTGTTCTGGGTGGTTGCTAGGCGGTTGCTAGGGTATTCTGGGTGGTTGCTAGGGCGTTGCTAGGCGGTTGCTAGGGTTTTCTGGGTGGTTGCTAGGCGGTTGCTAGGGTGTTCTGGGTGGTTGCTAGGCGGTTGCTAGGGTATTCTGGGTGGTTGCTATGGCATTGCTAGGTGGTTGCTAGGGTATTCTGGGTGGTTGCTAGGCGGTTGCTAGGGTGTTCTGGGTGGTTGCTAGGCGGTTGCTAGGGTGTTCTGGGTGGTTGCTAGGCGGTTGCTAGGGTATTCTGGGTGGTTGCTAGGGCGTTGCTAGGCGGTTGCTAGGGTGTTCTGGGTGGTTGCTAGGCGGTTGCTAGGGTGTTCTGGGTGGTTGCTAGGCGGTTGCTAGGGTATTCTGGGTGGTTGCTAGGGCGTTGCTAGGCGGTTGCTAGGGTGTTCTGGGTGGTTGCTAGGCGGTTGCTAGGGTATTCTGGGTGGTTGCTATGGCATTGCTAGGTGGTTGCTAGGGTATTCTGGGTGGTTGCTAGGCGGTTGCTAGGGTGTTCTGGGTGGTTGCTAGGCGGTTGCTAGGGTGTTCTGGGTGGTTGCTATGGCGTTGCTAGGCGGTTTCTAGGGTATTCTGGATGGTTGCTAGGCGGTTGCTAGGGTGTTCTGGGTGGTTGCTAGGCGGTTGCTAGGGTATTCTGGGTGGTTGCTAGGGCGTTGCTAGGCGGTTGCTAGGGTGTTCTGGGTGGTTGCTAGGCAGTTGCTAGGGTGTTCTGGGTGGTTGCTAGGGCGTTGCTAGGCGGTTGCTAGGGTATTCTGGATGGTTGCTAGGCGGTTGCTAGGGTGTTCTGGGTGGTTGCTAGGCGGTTGCTAGGGTATTCTGGGTGGTTGCTAGGGCGTTGCTAGGCGGTTGCTAGGGTATTCTGGGTGGTTGCTAGGCGGTTGCTAGGGTATTCTGGGTGGTTGCTATGGTGTTACTAGGTGGTTGGTAGATGTCACAGATGGTTACTATGGAATTTGTAGCATTTCTTGGCATGATTTAACACTTAGCTAATCAATA
>JAZAVI010001368.1:0-39783 GCA_036326025.1 Chrosomus eos
ATAGCTAGATCTCCGGTCTGCTCTAGGGCTCAAACTGGATCCTCAGTTGGCTGTTTTCTTGATAAAACGGTAATATATACCCCAGTCTCTAATGTCTGATGCGGCAAATCTATGACAACAAATGACGATACGTAAAATGTGTAATGCTTTAGCCTAAGCTAGATAAATGTACAATCAGAATTGATTTGACTAACGTTACCATTGTCAGTGAACAGGTTCATAAACTAGGAATTGTCTTCGGAAGAATAGTACAACATGAAACATAAAACATGTCCCATAAAAGATGCTAACTATGTTTTTGTGTATAGCCTACCGGTAGCCTTGTGTTCTTTGCTAACGTCCTTTGCCTGCGCTCTGCTCTTCTATCTTCTTCCATCATATTACTTTAGACTTTCCACCATAGTCTTTAAACGCCGCCGTTCGTACTCCGTTATTAAGGTCCCGGTAGGCAGAACGGGAACATTGCGATAGCCTCCTCCATGCTGGTTTGTTGTTGTTGTATGTGGCGCCGCCGTGCTCGCGTCACTCGGTTCTGGCCACTGGCCAGTGCGACCGCAAACAGCAAAACCGAGTTTGGGGGAGAGTAGTTCTTAGAACTGTTTAGAAGTGGACAGTTCCTATAACTAAGTTCCTATAACTACTTGTTATGAAAGCGGATATAGTGCCATTTGATTGTTTATTACCTTGAGACATTTGAGTGTACTTTGTTGACCAACTGTGTATGGTATGATTATTATTTTAAGCTTTTACAAATGAATAACTTAATTGTTCATGAACGTGTTTCCATAATAATACAATCATAAGTGGATACAGTAAACGCATAAAACAGTTCAACATGGAGATAGATGGAAACAAAAACTGAAGTTTTCTTCTACCCCCGTTTTCCCCTCACACATAACACTGCAGTCAAGCCAGCCTCCACCTCGAAATGAGCGGTCAAACTAGCCGCCCCTATATTTCTCTATGCGCTTATACACTAGGTATTACGGTAAGACCGTCAACCATTCTGAAACCATTCAGTCAACCATTCTTCCAGCGAAGGCTATTTCAGTTAGTCCGTCCGTCCGTCCGTCCGTCCGTCCGTCCGTCTATCAATCTATCTATCTATCTATCTATCTATCTATCTATCTATCTATCTATCTATCTATCTATCTATCTATCTATCTATCTATCTATCTATCTATCTATCTATCTATCTGATGTTGTTTTACAAAATAAGAGCCCCCAAAACTCATATATTAGGCCTACCTGTTGTCTCCATACATTCAGAAAATCATAAAAAATAAAAGTCCTAATTTCCACAGACCAGTTCCACCTCAGATGGAGAGGACACCTTCTCAAGGTGTCCCCTGCAAAGTTTCAGGACATTCTGATGTTGTTTTAAAAAATAAGAGCCCCCAAAACTCATAGATCACCTGTTGTCTGCATACATTCAGAAAATCATAAAAATAAAAGTCCTAATTTCCACAGACCAATTCCACCTCAGATGGAGAGGACACCTTCTCAACGTGTCCCCTGCAAAGTTTCAGGACATTCTGATGTTGTTTTACAAAATAAGAGCCCCCAAAACTCATATATCACCTGTTGTCTGCATACATTCAGAAAATCATAAAAATAAAAGTCCTAATTTCCACAGACCAATTCCACCTCAGATGGAGAGGACACCTTCTCAAGGTGTCCCCTGCAAAGTTTCAGGACATTCTGATGTTGTTTTACAAAATAAGAGCCCCCAAAACTCATATATTAGGCCTACCTGTTGTCTCCATACATTCAGAAAATCATAAAAATAAAAGTCCTAATTTCCACAGACCAATTCCACCTCAGATGGAGAGGACACCTTCTCAACGTGTCTCCTGCAAAGTTTCAGGACATTCTGATGTTGTTTTACAAAATAAGAGCCCCCAAAACTCATATATCACCTGTTGTCTGCATACATTCAGAAAATCATAAAAATAAAAGTCCTAATTTCCACAGACCAATTCCACCTCAGATGGAAAGTACACCTACGCAAGGTGTCAACTACAATGTTTCAGGACATTATGATGTTGTTTTACAAAATAAGAGCCACCCAAAACTCATATTATGCTGTTGTTTCCATACATTCATAAAATCATAAAAATAAAAGTCCTAATTTCCACAGACCAATTCCACCTCAGATGGAGAGGACACCTTCTCAACGTGTCTCCTGCAAAGTTTCAGGACATTCTGATGTTGTTTTACAAAATAAGAGCCCCCAAAACTCATATATCACCTGTTGTCTGCATACATTCAGAAAATCATAAAATAAAAGTCCTAATTTCCACAGATCAATTCCACCTCAGATGGAGAGGACAACTTCTCAAGGTGTCCCCTGCAAAGTTTCAGGACATTCTGATGTTTTTTTACAAAATAAGAGCCCCCAAAACTCATATATTAGGCCTACCTGTTGTCTCCATACATTCAGAAATCATAAAAATAAAAGTCCTAATTTCCACAGATCAATTCCACCTCAGATGGAGAGGACAACTTCTCAAGGTGTCCCCTGCAAAGTTTCAGGACATTCTGATGTTGTTTTACAAAATAAGAGCCCCCAAAACTCATATATCACCTGTTGTCTGCATACATTCAGAAAATCATAAAAATAAAAGTCCTAATTTCCACAGACCAATTCCACCTCAGATGGAGAGTTCACCTTCTCAAGGTGTCCCCTGCAAAGTTTCAGGACATTCTGATGTTGTTTTACAAAATAAGAGCCCCCAAAACTCATATATTAGGCCTACCTGTTGTCTCCATACATTCAGAAAATCATAAAAATAAAAGTCCTAATTTCCACAGACCTATTCCACCTCAGATGGAGAGGACACCTTCTCAACGTGTCCCCTGCAAAGTTTCAGGACATTCTGATGTTGTTTTACAAAATAAGAGCCCCCAAAACTCATATATCACCTGTTGTCTGCATACATTCAGAAAATCATAAAAATAAAAGTCCTAATTTCCACAGACCAATTCCACCTCAGATGGAGAGGACACCTTCTCAAGGTGTCCCCTGCAAAGTTTCAGGACATTCTGATGTTGTTTTACAAAATAAGAGCCCCCAAAACTCATATATTAGGCCTACCTGTTGTCTCCATACATTCAGAAAATCATAAAAATAAAAGTCCTAATTTCCACAGACCAATTCCACCTCAGATGGAGAGGACACCTTCTCAACGTGTCTCCTGCAAAGTTTCAGGACATTCTGATGTTGTTGTACAAAATAAGAGCCCCCAAAACTCATATATTAGGCCTACCTGTTGTCTCCATACATTCAGAAAATCATAAAAATAAAAGTCCTAATTTCCACAGACCAATTCCACCTCAGATGGAGAGGACACCTTCTCAACGTGTCTCCTGCAAAGTTTCAGGACATTCTGATGTTGTTTTACAAAATAAGAGCCCCCAAAACTCATATATCACCTGTTGTCTGCATACATTCATAAAATCATAAAAATAAAAGTCCTAATTTCCACAGACCAATTCCACCTCAGATGGAGAGGACACCTTCTCAAGGTGTCCCCTGCAAAGTTTCAGGACATTCTGATGTTGTTTTACAAAATAAGAGCCCCCAAAACTCATATATTAGGCCTACCTGTTGTCTCCATACATTCAGAAATCATAAAAATAAAAGTCCTAATTTCCACAGACCAATTCCACCTCAGATGGAGAGGACACCTTCTCAAGGTGTCCCCTGCAAAGTTTCAGGACATTCTGATGTTGTTTTACAAAATAAGAGCCCCCAAAACTCATATATTAGGCCTACCTGTTGTCTCCATACATTCAGAAATCATAAAAATAAAAGTCCTAATTTCCACAGATCAATTCCACCTCAGATGGAGAGGACAACTTCTCAAGGTGTCCCCTGCAAAGTTTCAGGACATTCTGATGTTGTTTTACAAAATAAGAGCCCCCAAAACTCATATATCACCTGTTGTCTGCATACATTCAGAAAATCATAAAAATAAAAGTCCTAATTTCCACAGACCAATTCCACCTCAGATGGAGAGGACACCTTCTCAAGGTGTCCCCTGCAAAGTTTCAGGACATTCTGATGTTGTTTTACAAAATAAGAGCCCCCAAAACTCATATATTAGGCCTACCTGTTGTCTCCATACATTCAGAAAATCATAAAAATAAAAGTCCTAATTTCCACAGACCAATTCCACCTCAGATGGAGAGGACACCTTCTCAACGTGTCCCCTGCAAAGTTTCAGGACATTCTGATGTTGTTTTACAAAATAAGAGCCCCCAAAACTCATATATCACCTGTTGTCTGCATACATTCAGAAAATCATAAAAATAAAAGTCCTAATTTCCACAGACCAATTCCACCTCAGATGGAAAGTACACCTACGCAAGGTGTCAACTACAATGTTTCAGGACATTATGATGTTGTTTTACAAAATAAGAGCCACCCAAAACTCATATATATGCTGTTGTTTCCATACATTCATAAAATCATAAAAATAAAAGTCCTAGCTTCCACAGACCAATTCCACCTCAGAAGGAGAGTACACCTTCTCAAGGTGTCAACTACAATGTTTCAGGACATTCTGATGTTGTTTTACAAAATAAGAGCCCCCCAAAACTCATATATACACTGTTGTTTCCATACATTCAGAAAATCATAAAAATAAAAGTCCTAGCTTCCACAGACCAATTCCAACTCAGATGGAGAGTACACCTTCTCACAGTGTCCCCTGCAACGTTTCAGGACATTCTGATGTTGTTTTTAAAAATAAGAGCCCCGCAAAACTGATATATATGCTGTTTTGTCCATACATTCAGAAAATCATAAAAATAAAAGTCCTAGCTTCCACAGACCAATTCCACCTCAGATGGAGAGTACACCTTCTCAAGGTGTCAAATACAATGTTTCAGGAGATTTTGATGTTGTTTTACAAAATAAGAGCCCCCCAAAACTCATATATACTATTGTGTCTATACATTCAGAAAATCATAAAAATAAAAGTCCTAGCTTCCACAGACCAATTCCACCTCAGATGGAGAGGACACCTTTGCACAGTGTCTCCCCAACATTTTCAAGATATAAAAGTAATGAAAAAGTAATCTAAGTTACTTAATTTTGCATTACTGTTGCAGTTAAATTTTCTACGCAAAATGTTGCAGATAATTTTTTATTTTAAAGTATATATAGTTAAAATAATGAACCACTTTTACCGACATTAAGCTTCCAGTCCTGAAACGATTTATTATGCCCCCCTCTAGTGGACAACAGCTACCACCAGTCCAACTTGGCATATGCATACAACCATGTAACAGTGGTTCCCTTTCGAACGGTCACTTCGTATTGCGTAGCTATACGCAGTGGGAAAACTCCTTTTCCTCGATTTACTGAACCTCTATGTAAAACACATTTGCAGCTGCACAGCAAGCACATGGAGCGTCTCGCTCGCTCATAGGCTGTGCTGCAGCAACTGCACATACAATGGCGCGGGCGCCTCTGACGTGCGACCAATGAGATCACTCTACGTCATTACACGTCAGAGCCCGTCATAGGGGCGAGGCCTTAGCCTATATAAGGCCCTGAATT
Source organism: Chrosomus eos (assembly GCA_036326025.1). Lineage (NCBI taxonomy): Eukaryota > Metazoa > Chordata > Actinopteri > Cypriniformes > Leuciscidae > Chrosomus > Chrosomus eos. The sequence goes on from JAZAVI010001368.1 coordinate 5,570, forward strand.
CGCCATTATAGCAGATTTTACTCCTTCAGCGACAAACTATACGTCTCTGTCTGTTTAACTGAGCCTTCGCTGTCGAACAAGCCCTTCAGCCTGAGCGAGCATTATTCAGCAGATTACGTCTTCTTTAGCCGTTTGTCTCCTGACGCCGTCTCATCTGTGGCTATCCGGCGATATCCTTTCTATTGCTACACGCGAGGCGTTGTTTCAAATGCCTCGTGTTTCGAACTGCGCCACGTGCGCACGCAAGCTGCACAAGGCCGATCACCATGCGCGATGCATTTCATGCCTTAGACTCGACCACGCGGAGAAGGCCTTCTCCTCCGGCAGATGTGCGGCCTGTGAGAGCATGTCCATCTACTCTCTGCGGACTCGGCTAGCTCTCGCCAGGGAAGAAGACGCCGCTTCGCCCGCGCCTCCTCCCTCGGCCCGTCTTCAGCCGAGGAAGAAGCGCCGCAGCCAACGGCAGCCCGAGAGCATGGATGTGAGGTCCCCGCGTGCCTCACTCTCTCCTGCTCGATCTTCGGGACACCAACAGGCCCCTCGTCATAAAGCAGCGCCATTTTTTTCTAGAAGTTCACGAGGAGCTAACCAAGGCATGGCACACTCCTTACTCCACACGAGGTGCTGCAGTTCCCGCGACTCTCTCCTCTGTGGACGGCGCGGCGGAGAAGGTGCCGCCTCTAGAAGAGGCCGTAGCCGCTCATCTTTGCCCGAACACGGCCGCTAGCTGGCGGACCAGAGCCGTGCACCCAAACAAACCGTGCAGAAGCACGTCAGCCCTCCTCGGACCCGCGTATTCCGCCTCCGGGCAGGCTGCTTCAGCCCTGCACACGATGGCTGTGCTGCAGGTCTACCAGGCCAAACTCCTCCGGTCTATGGATGAGGCAGGCCCGGATCCAGAGGCCTTTCGGGACCTCCGCAGCCTGCCCTGCAGCTGATGCCCAGCGCCAGTCAAGAGCTGCGAAGCGCTTCCCGATGCCCCGGCGCCAAGGCCCCACCGAAGTCATCCTAGCATGTGGCACGAAGAGAGAGGGCCAGTGTCCCGCGCCGGCCGGACCACCCTCGAAAAAGCACACAAGACTGCCCACAGCCCCCTGTTCAGTTCAGGCGGATGGGGATTTTATTTCTGTAAGCAGGCCCGCAACAGTAAGCGCGTCTTTACAAACAAACGCCGTTTTCACGGCGACCCAAATAAAGCAAAAAAAGATCATGTTTCACAAGCACAACACATGGGTTCACGGTCCCCCTCAAATAGGTGGCCCCTCCCCTGTTGTAACACTGACTTCCCCACACGCAAATGCCTGTACAGTCAGTCAAACACTCAATGTATGCATTAATCACATTATAAGGGTTTCAGGTCCCCCTATGTTAGTCCCCCTCTGGCGGGCTCAGGACTGGTACCAAGAGGGTGTGACAATGGGGACATTTTCCAGAAGGAAAGTGTCTTTACAGATGCGTCCAACCTGGGTTGGGGGGCATTACACGAGGGCACGCCTGCATCCGGCCTCTGGTTGAGCGCGGAGCAGAGATTACACATCAACTGTCTGGAAATGAAAGCAGTTGGTCTGGCCCTGAATGCATTTCTGTCGAGCCTCAGGGGTCATCACGTCTTAGTCCGTACAGACAACATGTCAGTGGTGGCCTACATAAATCGCCAAGGGGGCGTCAGGTCAGACGGCCTGCATGCTTTGGCGAGAGATCTCCTCTTATGGCCACAGAACAATCTGAGCTCTTTGAGGGCTGCACATATCCCGGGCATCCAGAATTTGGGCGTGGATATGCTCTCACGGGGCAACACTCCCCTCTGCGAGTTGTCCCTGAACCCACAGACGGTCAGTCTAATATGGGAAGTATTTGGCAGGGCCGAAATCGACCTGTTCGCCTCGAAAAACAACACCCATTGCAATCTGATCTTCTCGAAGGACAGGGACGCGTTGGCCCACGCCTGGCCCAACCGGCCCATGTATGCTTTTCCCCCCGTCTCGATGATTCCGCAAGTCATCAAACGGGTCAGGGAGAGCGAGTGCCCAGTCCTTCTGGTGGCTCCTCATTGGAAAGCCGTAAGCCGTGGTTTCCGGAGCTGGTTCAGATATCGGACACAGCTCCATGGCCTGTCCATGGCCTGTCACACAGACAAAGGGATCATTGTGGCATCCGCAACCCGACCTATGGGCCCTCCATGTGTGGCCCTTGAACCGGTATCCAGGGACCTTCCTGTGAAGGTGTTGAACACCGTCGACTCGCCGCCTTTATGCTTTAAAATGGGCATTTTCTTCCAGCTGGTGCTCGAAAAACCATCTAAACCCAGAGTCATGTGAGATATCAGGGGTTCTCTCATTCCTACAGGAGCTGTTGGATGCGGATCGTTCCCTGTCCACACTCAAGGTGTATGTGGCGGCTATTGCAGCGCACCATGTTCTGGTAGCTGGCCAGTCACTGGGAAGAAACGACCTGGTCGTGAGATTTTTGAAGGGTGCTAGGAGGATTAACCCCTCCAGACCTCCTTCTGTGCTGTCTTGGGACCTCTCTACGGTCCTAGGGGCTTTGAGGGGTCCACCTTTTGAACCGCTCCAGTCAGTTGATCTCAAACCTCTCTCGCTGAAAACTGCTCTCCTGTTGGCATTGGCATCTATCAAGCGAGTGGGAGATCTACAGGCTCTCTCTGTGAGCCCGGCATGTCTGGATTTGGTCCTGATGACTCCAAAGTCATCCTCAAGCCCAGGCATGGTTATGTACCAAAAGTGCTCTCAACGCCGTTCAGAGCGCAGGTGTGACATTGTTAGTCCTTCCCCCTTCCACAGAGGATGGGGAGGTTAATCTTCTCTGCCCTGTCAGGGTGCTGAGAATCTATCTGGAGCGTTCTGCATCGTTTAGGCAATCAGAACAGCTTTTTGTCTGCTTTGGTGGTCGATCCAAGGGGGATCCTGTCACTAAGCAGAGACTGTCTAGATGGATAGTGGAGGCCATTTCTATGGCTTATACCTCAGTGGGTCAGGTTTGCCCTATAGGTGTCAAAGCCCATTCGACCAGAGGCATGGCCTCGTCGTGGGCGTGGTCATCTGGGTTTCCCATTCAAGACATTTGTGATGCGGCCGGCTGGGCCTCGCCGTCCACATTTATGAAATTCTATCATATGGAAGTATCTTCCCCGCAGTCGATGGTGTTTTCGGTATGATTAGGGCCCGACAGAGTCCGGTCTTATCATTAATTGTTACTGTGCACAACCACATTCACATATATATATATATATATATATATATATATATATATATATATATATATATATATATAATATATATATATATATATATATATAAACGCTTTTTTGTTGGTTATTTTTTCACATTATAAACCCGCTTAGGCTGGTGGTGTTATCATATTCTGTGACCCAGATGGGGTCGGGATTATGGGTATGATATGTTGGGATTACTGATGTATTCTCCTAGACCTGATGGTGTCTGGTCTGGTATATACATATTACGTGGTTTATGGCTTGTTCTGTATGCTCAGGGGTCCTTAGTTGCAGTGGCAACCAGTTACTCAGTGCGGCGTTTTACATAGCGTTCCCACTGCGTATAGCTACGCAATACGAAGTGACCGTTCGAAAGGGAACTACTTGGTTACTCACGTAACCTCAGTTGCCTGAGTTAGGGAACGAAGTATTGCGTAGCCGGGCGCACTGTTTTAACTGGATATTTGTCACTTCAGTCGAATAAACCTGCTATAATGGCGAATTCAGGGGCTTATATAGGCTGAGGCCTCGCCCCTATGACGGGCTCTGACGCCCGCGCCATTGGATGTGCAGTTGCTGCAGCACAGCCTATGAGCGAGCGAGACGCTCAATGTGCTTGCTGTGCAGCTGCAAATGCGTTTTACATAGAGGTTCAGTAAATCGAGGAAAAGGAGTTTTCCCACTGCGTATAACTACGCAATACGAAGTGACCGTTTGAAAGGGAACCACTGTTACATGGTTGTATGCATATGCCAAGTTGGACTGGTGGTAGCTGTTTTCCACCAGAATGGGGCATAATAAATCGTTTCAGGACTGGAAGCTTAATGTTGGTAAAAGTGGTTCATTATTTTAACTATATATACTGCAACATTTTGCGTAGAAAACTTAACTGCAACAGTAATGCAAAATTAAGTAACTTAGATTACTTTTTCATTACTTTTATATCTTGAAAATGTTGGGGAGACACTGTGAGAAGGTATCCACTCCAACTGACGTGAAATTGTGTCTGTGGAAGCTAGGACTTTTATTTTTATGATTTTCTGAATGTATGGACCCAACAGCGTATATATGAGTTTTGGGGGGCTCCTATTTTGTAAAACAACATCAGAATGTCCCGAAACATTGTAGTTGACACCTTGAGAATGAACATCTGAGGTGGAATAGTTGTGAGCTGACATTTTTTACTTTTATTTTACTGAATTTTGCGGACAAATAACAGAAATATATGAAATTTGAGGGTCTTATTATTTTTAACAACATCTGAATTCAACTTGAATGGGGACACCTTGAGAAGGTATCTCCATGAATGGTGAAATTTGGTCTGTGGAAGCTAGGACTTTTATTTTTATGATTTTCTGAATGTATGGAACAACAGCGTATATATAGAGTTTTGGGTGGCTCTATTTTCGTAAAACAACATCAGAATGTCCTGAAACATTGTAGTTTACACCTTGAGAAGTGTACTCTCCATCTGAGGTGGAATTGGTCTGTGGAAATAGGACTTTTATTTTTATGATTTTCTGAATGTATGCAACAAAGGTAATATATGAGTTTTGGGGGCTCTTATTTTGTAAAACAACATCAGAATGTCCGAAACTTATGCAGGGGACACCTTGAGAAGTGTACTCTCCATTGAGGTGGAATTGGTCTGTGGAAAGTAGGACTTTTATTTTTATGATTTTCTGAATGTATGGAAGACAACAGGTATTAATATATGATTTGGTGGCTCTTATTTTCGTAAAACAACATCAGAATGTCCTGAAACTTTGCAGGTTACACCTTGAGAAGGTGTCTCTCCATCTGAGGTGGAATTGGTCTGTGGAAATTAGGACTTTTATTTTGTATGATTTTCTGAATGTATGGAGACAACAGGTAGTAAAATTGAGTTTTGGGGGCTCTTATTTTGTAAAACAACACAGAATGTCCTGAAACTTGCAGGGGCACCTTGAGAAGTTGTCCTCTCCATCTGAGGTGGAATTGGTCTGTGGAAATTAGGACTTTTATTTTTATGATTTTCTGAATGTATGAGACAACAGGTGCTTAATATATGAGTTTTGGGGGCTCTTATTTTGTAAAACAACATCAGAATGTCCTGAAACTTTGCAGGGGACACCTTGAGAAGGTGTCCTCTCCATCTGAGGTGGAATTGGTCTGTGGAAATTAGGACTTTTATTTTTATGATTTTTGAATGTATGAGACAACAGGTGTATTATGAGTTTTGGGGGCTCTTATTTTGTAAACAACATCAGAATGTCCTGAAACTTGCAGGGGCACTTGAGAAGGTGTCCTCTCCATCTGAGGTGGAATTGGTCTGTGGAAATTAGGACTTTTATTTTTATGATTTTCTGAATGTATGCAGACAACAGGTGATATATGAGTTTTGGGGGCTCTTATTTTGTAAAACAACATCAGAATGTCCTGAAACTTTGCAGGGGACACGTTGAGAAGGTGTCCTCTCCATCTGAGGTGGAATTGGTCTGTGGAAATTAGGACTTTTATTTTTATGATTTTCTGAATGTATGCAGACAACAGGTAGGCCTAATATATGAGTTTTGGGGGCTCTTATTTTGTAAAACAACACCAGAATGTCCTGAAACTTTGCAGGGGACACCTTGAGAAGGTGTCCTCTCCATCTGAGGTGGAATTGGTCTGTGGAAATTAGGACTTTTTTTTATGATTTTTTGAATGTATGCAGACAACAGGTGATATGAGTTTTGGGGGCTCTTATTTTGTAACACAACATCAGAATGTCCTGAAACTTTGCAGGGGACACCTTGAGAAGGTGTCCTCTCCATCTGAGGTGGAATTGGTCTGTGGAAATTAGGACTTTTATTTTTATGATTTTCTGAATGTATGGAGACAACAGGTAGGCCTAATATATGAGTTTTGGGGGCTCTTATTTTGTAAAACAACATCAGAATGTCCTGAAACTTAGCAGTGGGCACGTTGAGAAGGTGTCCTCTCCATCTGAGGTGGAATTGGTCTGTGGAAATTAGGACTTTTATTTTTATGATTTACTGAATGTATGGAGACAACAGGTAGGCCTAATATATGAGTTTTGGGGGCTTTTATTTTGTAAAACAACACCATAATGTCCTGAAACTTTGCAGGAGACACCTTGAGAAGGTGTCCTCTCCATCTGAGGTGGAATTGGTCTGTGGAAATTAGGACTTTTATTTTTATGATTTTCTGAATGTATGCAGACAACAGGTGATATATGAGTTTTGGGGGCTCTTATTTTGTAAAACAACACCAGAATGTCCTGAAACTTTGCAGGGGACACCTTGAGAAGGTGTCCTCCCCATCTGAGGTGGAATTGGTCTGTGGAAATTAGGACTTTTATTTTTATGATTTTCTGAATGTATGCAGACAACAGGTGATATATGAGTTTTGGGGGCTCTTATTTTGTAAAACAACACCAGAATGTCCTGAAACTTTGCAGGGACACCTTGAGAAGGTGTCCTCCCCATCTGAGGTGGAATTGGTCTGTGGAAATTAGGACTTTTATTTTTATTATTTTCTGAATGTATGCAGACAACAGGTGATATATGAGTTTTGGGGGCTCTTATTTTGTAAAACAACATCAGAATGTCCTGAAACTTTGCAGGGGACACCTTGAGAAGGTGTCCTCTCCATCTGAGGTGGAATTGGTCTGTGGAAATTAGGACTTTTATTTTTATGATTTACTGAATGTATGGATACAATAGGTAGGCCTAATATATGAGTTTTGGGGGCTCTTATTTTGTAAAACAACATCAGAATGTCCTGAAACTAAGCAGGGGGCACGTTGAGAAGGTGTCCTCTCCATCTGAGGTGGAATTGGTCTGTGGAAATTAGGACTTTTATTTTTATGATTTTCTGAATGTATGGAGACAACAGGTGATATATGAGTTTTGGGGGCTCTTATTTGTAAAACAACATCAGAATGTCCTGAAACTTTGCAGGGGACACCTTGAGAAGGTGTCCTCTCCATCTGAGGTGGAATTGGTCTGTGGAAATTAGGACTTTTATTTTTATGATTTTTTGAATGTATGCAGACAACAGGTGATATATGAGTTTTGGGGCTCTTATTTTGTAAAACAACATCAGAATGTCCTGAAACTTTACAGGGGACACCTGTAAAGTTGTCGGACGGACGGACGGACGGACGACGGACAGACGGACGGACGGACGGACAGACGGACGGACGGACGGACAGACGGACGAACGGACGGACGGACGGACGGACTAAAATAGCCTTCGCTGGAAGAATGGTTGACTGAATGGTTTCAGAATGGTTGACGGTCTTACCGTAATACCTAGTGTATAAGCGCATAGAGAAATATAGGGGCGGCTAGTTTGACCGCTCATTTCGAGGTGGAGGCTGGCTTGACTGCAGTCACATAACTGTGTAATTTACTCAAATGCCTTTCCTTTCATATATGTAAAATGACTTGCAGATTTATAACTTTATAACCTCTGAAGACATTATGACTGTGAACAAAAGATTTGTGCGGCTGATGCTCCTTTGGTTATGAACAGCTCGTGCTCGTGCAAGCGTGCGTGTGCGTGTGCTCCATGAGCGTGCACACCTCTGGTTGCAGTTTCGCTTGTCGCCAGAGGGGGTGTAGTTCTGCAAAAACTCAGAGACCTGCGTCATGCACCTTTAAACGTTATATTAAATGTTACATTGTGTCAACGTTAAAAAACAACTGACATTATTTCAACCATATTTTAACTTTGAGGGTCAGTCATGTGCCAACTACGACTGAAAAAAAAAGGATGTACTGTTGACCTCAAAAGAAAACTGAACACAAAACACAATATGCTAAATGAATGAAACTGGACTTTATTCTGTACTCTTGTATTTGCTGCAAATATGGTTTCTGAATCTACATTGGATTTCCCCTTCAAATCATTAATGTCCTTTCTTTCTTTACTTGTGCTATTTCATCATCTGAACTGATGTGCCCCTTTTAATAATCAAACCCTTTTAATAATCAAACCCTAACCCCAATATTCAAAATCTATAGAATTGCATTGTCACTAACTAACCAACTGACCAGAAAACTCTGGAGTATCACCATTGAATAAGGGCATATGGCTGTTGCTAGGGGTTTGATTTCTTCTATCCCATCTCTAAGCCATTATAATTCCATTATTTTGATAGATAATTAGCTTCTGTGACCCATTCTTCATATTGAACAGTGACCATTTTCTAGATATTTTGAACCATTTGTATAGATTTTAAAATAACTATGTGGAGATAAGCATTTTGCAGTAACTCACAAAATAAGACAAGTAAACGTTGACACTTTGAATGTTCAATGACTAGGGTTAAAACTAATGTCTTCTGAACGCCAACACTCCAGAACTGGATTTGAAGAGCCATGGCCTATACTGTACCCCACATACACTATATTGCCAGTATTGGGATACCCGTCCAAAACATTGAATTCTGGTGTTTCAATCACTTCCATGGCCACAGTTGTAAAAAATCAAGCATCTATGCATGCAGACACTTCTACAAACATTTGTGAAAGAACAGGTTGCTTTCAGGAGCTCAGTGAATTCAAGCGTAAGCCATTTGTGAAATTTCCTCACTACTAAATATTCCATGGTCAACAGTTAGTGGTATTATAACAAAGCTTATACATTATAAATATACTGCATATAATTTTTTTAATGATTGTACAGATATGTTATTTACAAATGTATAGTTTATGATGTAATTTACAGATGCACAATTTATATTTATTACATAATTCATTATATTCACAATTATACTTGTCTGTATTTCCCCATTCAGGACACATATAGAGATTACCTATGTGGGTACTACCTTGGGCCCATATGGGACTGATTATGTTAGCCCATGTCTGACCCATATGGTTTGGTCAAGACGGCCCCATATGTTTTCCCCATTCATTACCCATATAGAGATTACCTATGTGGGTACTAACTTGTAGGCAGCCTATATGGGACTGAGTGTGTTTGCCCATGTATGATCCATATGGTTTATCAAAGTGGGCCCCATATGTTTTTCCCATTTATAAACCATATAGAGATAACCTATGTGGGTACTACCTTGGGCCCATGTAGACAGCCTATATGTGACCCTGGACCACAAAACCAGTCTTATGGGTCATTTTCCTTAAATTGAGATTTATACATCACATGAACGCTGAATAAATAAGCTTTCCATTGATATATGGTTTGTTAGGATATGTCAATATTTGGCCGAGATACAACCTTTTGAAAATCTGCAATCTGATGGGGCAAAAAATCTAAATATTGAGAAAATCGCCTTTTAAAGTTGTCCAAATGAAGTCCAGCTACGCATATTACTAATGAAGGGAAATAAATAAAATTTACACCATTGATTTACCACAACTAAACCTTTATTCACACAAAAAATCTCATTAAAATAGCATTATTTGTAATGCGATCTGGTCAAACCCATCGGCTGTCGCGCTGCACGGTTTCAGTATAAGGTCTAAAAATAGATCGAATGTCAGTTTTTTGTCAAAATTGGGTTTTCATAAAATTATTATTCTATAACATCTTGTCTATCCTCTTTGAATATATCTTGGGAAAATTTACAAGTTTAGTGCAGAAAAATTGCGATTTATAGTGGCAAGCTGAAAAGACTGTCTTACTTTCTCTTTAAGAACACGCACAGAGAGAGAGAAAAAATCGACATTTTAATCAATGAAAGAAATAAAAACAGATTTGGGAAACAGATTATCAAAACCTGTAATAGGCTATGTCAAATTTCACCATGTGGTGGCTTTTCCCAGATCGCATCACATTTCACCAGGAACATATAAAATTGAAGAGATCCACACAACACACATTGATCGAATTCGTCGTCTTCCAGGGCATATTATTTGCCAAGCCGGTCTCTGGACATTCTGTATCATCTTCCCAATCATTTGCGAAAAAATAATTTACTATGTTCGTTACATTATTGCTGTCATTAAAGTTTAAATCGAGCAAACGCGCTATCTCAGAATCCATGGCTTGCACCGTAACCATTGCGGATTGTGTACACTGTGCACGCGAAGAAGTCGCCAGCCAATGAGAGGCGCTGTAGCAGGCCGTTGCTAGGAAGAAAACGTTTTTTTTTTACACGAGAAAGTTTTGTTTTAACGCTCTCTATTGGCTTACTGCTCTAATGACGTTGTGGAGAGTTATGAAACCGAAAGCTGGAAATCTAAGCTTGACAACGATACCAAACTTAGCAGCGAGCAAGTTTTTTTAGGCGTGTTTTCTGACTTTTTTTGCGCGATTTTGCTGCATCCACTCACAAAAATATTTTTTATATATATTTACGGTAGGAAATTTACAAAATATCTTAATGGAACATGATCTTTACTGAATATACTAATGATTTTGGCATAAAAGAAAAATCGATCATTTTGACCCATACAATGTATTGTTGGCTGTTGTTAAAAATATACCCGTGCGACTTACGACTGGTTTTGTGGTCCAGGGTCACATATGGGACTGAGTGTGTTTGCCCATGTATGACCCATATGGTTTATCAAAGTGGGCCCCATATGTTTTTCCCATTAAGATCCCATCTAGAGATTACCTATGTGGGTACCACCTTGGACTCATGTAGGCAGCCTATATGGGACTGATTGTTTTTGCCCATGTCTGACCCATTTGGTTTTTCAAAGTGGGCCCCATATGTTTTTCCAAGTCATAACCCATATAGAGATCACCTATGTGGGTACTATCTTGGGCCCATGTAGGTAGCCTATATGGGACTGATTGTGTTTGACCATGTCTGACTCATATGGTTTATCAAAGTGGGCCCCATATGTATTTTCCATTCATAACCCATATAGGGATTACCTATGTGGGGACCACCTTGGGCTAAGTTATGCAGCCTATATGGGACTAATTGTGTTTGCCCATGTCTGGCCCATATGGTTTATGAAACTGGGCACCATATGTATTTCCAAGTCATAACCCATATAGAGATTACCTATGTGGGTACTACCTTGGGCCCATGTATGCAGCCTATATGGGACTGATTGTGTTTGCCCATGTCTGACGCATGTGGTTTATCAAAGTGGGCACCATATGTTTTTCCCATTAAGATCCCATCTAGAGATTACCTATGTGGGTACCACCTTGGACTCATGTAGGCAGCCTATATGGGACTGATTGTTTTTGCCCATGTCTGACCCATTTGGTTTTTCAAAGTGGGCCCCACATGTTTTTCCAAGTCATAACCCATATAGAGTTCCCTATCGGTCAGTCACTACAACGTAGGTCATGACTGACCAATAGGAATCTCGCTAGAGAGGCCAATCTACTTCGAGTGAAACTAAACAAGCCAATACACATTGGCGTGCAATCATTTGCAACAGCTGTGCAGCCTCGCAGCGCGGGTATTTAGCAGCAGCTGGTGTAATTGCACACTAGCTTTTTGCTTCGGAGCCAAACACTTCGATGTCTCTGCTTCAATTGAGTTTGAAATTCTACGAGCCTTTCTGGACCTCTCCTTCCCGGTGCGGGCGTGACAGCACGGCAGCGCGAGCAGTTTCACTTTCTCTCTCTTCCTTTTTTTGTTGTTTTGAAAAAAAAAACTGAGCAAACAAAAAGAGCTGTTTTAACAGCTGGTGAGGTGCGCTTCAGAGCGCTCAAAAGCTGTTGTAACAGCTGGTAAGGTGCGCCTGGCAAGCGCTCAAAAGCTGTTGTTACAGCTGGTAAGACCTCCCAGTGAGAGAGATTCAGCGCACAGAACGGGTGCACATTCCCGTCTGTGATCGCTGTGACTGTTCCCCTGTGTGTTTCAGCACCAGTGAGAGTAGTCCCTAAAAGAGCTTACACAGATAGTTCGCGTCTTTTTCAAGATGTCGTTCGATCTGTGTGTTTCTGGATGCGGTCGTTACCTGGGGTCGCGGGATGGTCACGATTGCTGCCTCGTGTGTCTGGGCCTCGAACACGCACAGGCAGCATTCGTGGATGAGTCATGTACCCATTGTGGGAAGATGACCATCTCGGAGCTGAGGTCGAGACTCACGTTCCTGCAAAGGGGCGGAGTCCCCGTGCCTGCAATTCGTTCCAACCCCCCTTCGCGGGTTGCTTCGGGCAGTGACACGGGTGACCTGAGGGTTACGGTGAGCGCGCTTCCTTCGGGGAACCAACCCCCTAGGAACCCCCACCCCTCTCACGCTTCGCAACCAGTGGAGCTGCCAACGGAGCGTGCTGGACCATCCTCGAGATGCGTACCGGTCGTTTCGTTCGGCGCTCCCTGCGACGACCAGATGTCGATCGCTGCATCGGAGGGTGGGTCAGAACTCTCCGCGGACGACGGCTCAGAGCCGCTGCCTCCTTCTGGTGTGCCAGCAGTGCCCGAGTCGGACCCGGAGATGATGGCCATGCTTTCCCGGGCAGCCGACAGGATCGGGCTCGCGTGGAACCCTCCACCGTGTCCCGAGCCCTCGAGGTTGGACGATTGGTATCTCGGGGTGGCGCGCGCTGGTTCTCAGCAACCCACCCCAGTGCCTTTCTTCCCGGAGGTGCATGAGGAGCTCACAGGGACGTGGACGGCACCTTTTACTGCCAGAAACCGTCCCAGTGGCTCCTCCAGGGATTAAAGTGAAAAAAATTCTTCTGACTGAAATTTTTTTCAGGCCAAGTCATATTCCTGTAAATGGTAAATGGACTGCATTTATATAGCGCTTTCACAGACCCAATGGCCACCAAAGCGCTTTACAGATTGCCTCACATTCACCCAATCACTCACTCATTCATACACCGACGGCGGTGTCAGCCGTGCAAGGCGCCACTCAGCTCGTCGGGTTAGGTGTCTTGCTCATGGACACCTCGACACTTGGTCAGGTGGAACCGGGGATCGAACCACCAACCTTTCGGTTTGTAGACAATCTACATGAACCACTGAGCCACTTAGCGTTTTAAGGGGAGATGTTTTAAACCGATTTAATATTGCAAACTATTTTAATCTATGAAAAACAATTACTTATCTTGACAAATAATCAACCATCTACATAACTTTTCAGTGCATGTTTTTAATCTATCTTATAAGACCAAACAATGCTAAACTATATTAATCTATAGTTTGTTCCATGGCAAATCGTTTTGGCTGAGGGCAAAGTGAAGTTTCATAACTTTATGTATATTTAGGCTATTTAACTTTGTAGCCTATTAGAGAGCTGACTTATGTTTGACTGAATTGTTTATTTCTCATTGTATAGCTTATTATAGCCTACCTATTAGGCTACTTATACTTTTGAACGGGATATTATTGATCATTAAAACTGACATTTAACAAAAAGAGATAGGGTTGTGTAATTTTATATATTCTAAAATATATAAAATATTCTTTATAGATATATTTACTATGCATTCTCGCATATGTGTACATGCACAATACAATACAAACAATACAACCCTGTCTGTTTGTTAAATGTCAGTTTTAATGATCAATAATGTTTCATATTTTTAAAATGAAAACAAAAAGAAGCAGGGTTATGTTTTATATTTCGTGTTGTTATAAATATATGCAGTGAAGATAATCAATGTTGCCTGAACCACATTTGTGTGGCCATTAATATGTTTATGATATGTTAATTTATAAATGAAAAGAGGCAGAGTGGTGTTTTAAACATATTTCGTTTTGTGGTTGCCTAAAATATACATAAAGAGATAACCGGAGTAGCCAACGCGAGCTGAGTGACGCGATCAAGAACGCACTGTTGCATTTGCAGAATAACCGGACTCGCGTCCTCTCGTCCACGGAAGTTCATTCAAGTCCGAACTACCAAGGAAGCAAGTCCGAAGTTTGCGTATTGGTATTGAGAAACAGCCAATATTGACCCGCGTTCTGTTTTCTATCATGCGCCGTGCACGTTTGCGATGATGTAATATGCACGCAAACGCACCAGTTTGAAATCAAGTTGAATGTGAAACCAGACCAACGCTGCGGGGGGCGCCGGCAACAAACGCGCTCGGACCGCAGCAAACGAGCTGTAGCCGGACATGCACTTCTCCAAAACTAAGATTAATTGAGTGAACACGGAGCAGTTTTTCCGTGAGCGGGAATGTAAAACCCGGAGTGGACGATGAGCGGAGTGATTACAGAATGCTTAGAGTGGAGAGAGGAACGTGCTTTCGCTCCACTCCAGGCTTTATTACATCCCCCTCAGCAGAGTTAATACACCTCGTGTTTCCTTAATTTAAGACCTATTCAAACTAAAACTAAGACATATATCACACTATTTGAGAAATGAAAGCCTATTTACGGCCTTAAAATTATGAAAAGTTAATTTAAGACATAAGGACAGACGGGAACCCTGCAATTGACGGAAATCCGTCATAGACTCGCTGCAATTAACGGAAATCCGTCGTAGCGACGGAGAACTTTAATCCCTGCTCCTCCTCCCTCACCACCCTTGATGGCGGGGCGGCTAAGGGATACACGCGTATCCCGCCAGTGGAACGGGCCGTTGCCATGCAACTGTGCCCTAACTCCACTTGGCGTGGAGAACCGTGTCTTCCTTCCCGGGCCTGTAAATACTCGTCGGATCTGACCGGCAAGGCTTACAAGGCCTGTGGGGAAGCTGCCTCTGCCATGCACGCCATGGCGTTGTTGCAGGTTCATCAGGCCAAAGCACTGAAGGACCTGCACGAGGGTGGTCATGATCCACAAGTTCTCCAAGAACTTCGTGCCGCAACGGACCTCGCGCTTCGTGCGACGAAGGTCACTGCACGGTCAGTGGGTCGTGCGATGTCCACACTAGTGGTCCAGGAACGCCATCTCTGGCTGTGTCTGGCTGACATGCGGGAGACCGACAAGATCAGGTTCCTTAATTCCCCCGTGTCCCAGACCGGCCTCTTGGGCGACGCGGTTGAGAACTTTGCCCAGCAGTTCTCGGCTGTACAGAAGCAGACTGAGGCCATCCGTCACATCCTGCCGCGGCGGTCAGCTGCTGCCTCCACCCCACCGCCTGCGGTCCCTCAGTCTGCTCGTCGCCGTGGGCGTCCTCCTGCGCCTGCCCCTGCTCCCGCGCCGCAGCAGCCTCCATCCAAACGGCGCCGCGGAGCTAATCGCAGGCAGGGCGCCCCGCCCGTCCAGGCCCCCGCCAAGAGGGGCGGCAAAGCCAAGGGTAAGCGGCCCTAGGACGGGCGACCCAGAGATGGAAGGGACTGCTCTCCAGGAGACGATGACGGCATCGCTCCCTCCCCCGGAAGAGGGCCGGGTGGTAAATCCTTTGTTTCATGTTGTTTGTGTTCCGCCGCTGGCCTCAAAACCAGCGGTACCCAAATTTTCAATGAAAGAGCAGTTTCTATCATCTCTGGGTCCGAAGGAGACCCGGAGAGCAGTGGGGGGACGGAATCCTCACCACTCTCATCCGCCTCTTCTATCGCCAGTCGGCAGCTGCGTACGGTCCGAGAACGCCACCGAGCCGCCTCCCGCACCTCCTGCCCCGTGGAACCAGGTAAGTGCTGCACAGCACACTCAGACCCCGCTACGGGCCGCCTCCCGGAGAGAGCCTCCCGAGCCACGTCCCTGTGTTCCACCTCGCTGCCCCACTCCGGGTACGCCTACGGTCCCTTTGGTCCCACTTGTACGGTCTCTGCGAGCCTGGTTAGCGCTCCCCAGTCCGTCTCGCTGGCTCATTCGAACCATCAGGCTCGGCTATGCGATTCAGTTCGCCCGGCGTCCCCCCAAGTTTCGGGCCATCCACTCCACTACAGTGAGAGCAGCCGATGCCCATGTCTTGCGTGCGGAGATCGCAGTCCTACTGGCGAAGGATGCGATAGAGCCGGTCCCTCCAGCCGATATGAGGTCAGGGCACTACAGTCCCTACTTCATTGTACCCAAGAAAGGTGGTGGGTTACGACCGATCTTGGATCTGCGAGTTTTGAATCGGAGCCTCCACAAGCTACCGTTCAAAATGCTCACGCAGAGATGCATTTTTCAATGCATCCGTCCCCGAGATTGGTTTGCAGCGATCGACCTGAAGGACGCGTACTTTCATGTCTCGATTCTCCCTCGACACAGGCCATTCCTGCGCTTTGCGTTCGAGGGTCGAGCATATCAGTACAAAGTCCTACCCTTCGGGCTGTCTCTGTCCCCCCGTGTCTTCACGAAAGTCACGGAGGGGGCCCTTGTTCCCGTGAGAGAACAGGGCGTTCGCATCCTCAACTATCTCGACGACTGGCTCATACTAGCACACTCTCGAGATCAGCTATGCGAACACAGGGACCTCGTGCTCAGGCACCTCAGCCAGCTGGGTCTTCAGGTCAACTGGGAAAAGAGCAAACTCTCCCCTGTGCAGAGGATCTCTTATCACGGTATGGAGTTGGATTCGGTCGCTCAGACAGCGCGCCTCACAGAGCAGCGTGCTCAGTCGGTGCTGGACTGCTTGAACACGTTCAAAGGCAGGACGGCGGTCCCACTGAAATTCTTTCAGAGGCTCCTGGGGCATATGGCAGCCGCAGCAGCGGTAACCCCGCTCGGCCTGCTTCATATGAGACCGCTTCAGCACTGGCTTCACGGCCGAGTCCCGAGGTGGGCGTGGCATCACGGCACTCACCGGGTGGCAATCACACCGGCGTGCCGCCAGACCTTCAGTCCGTGGTCAGACCTTTTGTTCCTGCGGGCAGGAGTCCCCTTGGAACAAGTGTCCAGGCATGCTGTGGTATTCACAGATGCCTCTGCCACCGGCTGGGGTGCCACGTACAACGGGCATGCAGTGTCAGGGGTGTGGACGGACCCCCAACTGCATTGGCACATCAATTGCCTCGAGTTGCTAGCAGTACATCTCGCTCTGAGCCGCTTGAAAAGGCCGCTACAGGGCAAGGACGTGCTGGTCCGTACGGACAACACGGCGACCGTTGCGTACATCAACCGACAAGGTGGTCTACGCTCCCGTCGCATGTCGCAACTCGCCCGCCATCTCCTCCTCTGGAGTCAGAAGCATCTGAGGTCGCTTCGAGCCATGTATGTCCCCGGCGTGCTCAACCGTGTGGCCGACGAGCTATCACGAGCGGTGCTTCCGGGAGAATGGCGACTCCACCCCCAGGTGGTTCAGCTGATCTGGAGAGAGTTCGGGGACGCTCAGGTAGACCTGTCTGCCTCCTCAGAGACCTCCCACTGCCAGCTGTTTTACTCCCTGACCGAGGGAACACTCGGCACGGACGCACTGGCACACAGCTGGCCCTGGGGCCTTCGCAAATATGCGTTTCCCCCAGTGAGCCTACTTGCGCAGACACTGTGCAAAGTCAGGGAGGACGAGGAGCAGGTCCTTCTGGTGGCTCCCTACTGGCCCACCCGGACTTGGTTCCCAGAACTCATGCTCCTCGTGACAGTCCCTCCCTGGCCCATTCCTCTGAGGAAGGATCTTCTGACTCAGAGACGGGGCACCTTATGGCACCCCGCGCCCAGACCTCTGGAAACTCCATGTCTGGTCCCTGGACGGGACGCGGAGGTTCTAGGTGACTTACCCCAAGAGGTACTTAACACCATCACTTAAGCACGGGCGCCGTCCACGAGACGTGTTTACGCCCTGAAGTGGAACCTGTTCGTCGAGTGGTGTTCTTCTCGCCGAGAAGACCCCCGAAGGTGTTCGATAGGGTCTGTGCTTTCCTTCTTGCAGCAAGGGTTGGATCGAAGGCTGTGTCCCTCCACCCTCAAAGTACATGCTGCCGCTATTTCAGCGTATCACGACCACATAGATGGCAAAACAGTTGGAAAGCACGACCTGGTCGTCAGGTTTCTTAGGGGATCGAGACGATTAAATCCTCCTCGACCCCCCTCCATACCCTCTTGGGATCTTTCCCTGGTGCTTCGAGCACTTCAGGATGTTCCTTTTGAGCCTCTGCGGTCAGTAGACTTAAAGCTTCTTTCCATGAAGACTTTGCTGCTGGTCGCACTGGCCTCTGTCAAGAGGGTAGGAGACCTGCACGCATTTTCGGTCGACGATTCGTGCCTGGAGTTCGGGCCGGGTGACAACCATGTGGTGTTAAGACCCCGGCCTGGCTATGTGCCCAAGGTTCCTACCACTCCCTTCAAAAACCAGGTAGTGAACCTGCAAGCGCTGCCTTTGGAGGAGGCAGACCCAGCCCTGGCTTTGCTCTGTCCCGTTCGCGCTCTGCGTATGTACGTGGACAGAACTCAAAGCGTCAGGACCTCAGACCAGCTCTTTGTCTGTTACGGAGGCCAGCAGAAGGGGAAGGCTGTCTCCAAGCAGAGGATGGCCCACTGGATAGTGGATGCCATCGCCTTGGCTTACCAAGCCCAAGGCGTGCCCTGCCCGCTCAGGTTGCATGCACACTCCACGAGAGGCGTTGCATCCTCCTGGGCGCTGGCACGTGGCTCCTCGCTAACAGATATCTGTAGAGCTGCGGGCTGGGCGACACCTAACACGTTCGCTAGATATTATAGCCTACGTGTAGAGCCGGTCTCCTCCCGTGTTCTCACCCTAGACGGGTAGATACACTGAGAGGCCTGGCTCTGTCGGCTTGCTGCACCCTACTGTGCACCCTTATTGCTCCAGAGTAAAACCTGTCGAGTCCTCCAAAACCCCTCGGCCCGGACTTGGCGGAGCGTCTGGCGCCAGGCCCTTATCTGCTGAATCCTTGAGAACCAGATCTGGGCTGGGTTCCATATGTGTGACCCTACGGGGATCCCATATGTGTATATTCTCCACGGCTGCTCCTATCGGAAGCCCGTGTCTTTCCCTTGGGCTAAGTCACCCATTATTTCATATGCAGTACAGCCTTCGGGCTAGTCCATATGTATTTCCACATAACTCTTTGAAGAAGTGGCTTCCGCAGCGTTCCTTCCTAAACAGAAAGGGCACGCTTCCCAGTGTTATCCAATATCTCACTGTATGGGTTATCATGGAACAACAGTGTCAGACTTCTCTGTGTAGGCCTCCTCCTATCGTCCTTCCAGGCAAGAAGGTGTAGAGGCTTGCACAGAGGCGCTGGATGGGGTGCAGCAGCTGTGGCGCTTTGGTAGGGATTCCTATTGGTCAGTCATGACCTACGTTGTAGTGACTGACCGATAGGGAACGTCTCGGTTACATATGGTAACCCTCGTTCCCTGAGGGAGGGAACGGAGACGTAGGTCCCGTCGCCACATCTGCTGCCGCCCGCCGGGGCGGCCAGCTTTCTCAGGCTTGGCTCCTCAGCAAAAAACTAGTGTGCAATTACACCAGCTGCTGCTAAATACCCGCGCTGCGAGGCTGCACAGCTGTTGCAAATTATTGCACGCCAATGTGTATTGGCTTGTTTAGTTTCACTCGAAGTGGATTGGCCTCTCTAGCGAGATTCCTATTGGTCAGTCATGACCTACGTCTCCGTTCCCTCCCTCAGGGAACGAGGGTTACCATATGTAACCGAGACGATCACCTATGTGGGTACTATCTTGGGCCCATGTAGGTAGCCTATATGGGACTGATTGTGTTTGACCAGGTCTGACTCATATGGTTTATCAAAGTGGGCCCCATATGTATTTTCCATTCATAACCCATATAGGGATTACCTATGTGGGGACCACCTTGGGCTAAGTTATGCAGCCTATATGGGACTAATTGTGTTTGCCCATGTCTGGCCCATATGGTTTATCAAAGTGGGCACCATATGTATTTCCAAGTCATAAACCATATAGAGATTACCTATGTGGGTACTACCTTGGGCCCATGTATGCAGCCTATATGGGACTGATTGTGTTTGCCCATGTCTGACGCATGTGGTTTATGAAAGTGGGCACCATATGTATTTCCCCATTCATAACCCATCTAGAGATATGTGGGAACTACCTTGGGGCCACGTAGGCAGCCTATATGGAACTGAATGTGTTTGCCCATGTATGACCCATATGGTTTGGCCAAGCAGACCCCATATGTATTTCCCCACTCAGAACCCATATATGGATTACCTATGTGGGTACTACCTTGGCCTCATGTAGGCAGCCTATATAGGACTTATTGTGTTTGCCCATGTCTGGCCCATACGGTTCATCAATATGGGCCCCATATGTTATTCCCATTCATAACCCATATAAAGATTACATATGTGGGTTCTACCTGGGGCCCATGTATACAGCCTATATGGGACTGGTAGTGTTTGCCCATGTCTAACCCATATGGTTTGGTCAAGTGGGCCACATATGTTTTTCCCATTCATAACCAGTGTTGTGCTAGTTACTAAGAAATAGTAACTAGTTACAGTTACTAGTTACTTCATTAAAAAAAGTAACTCAATTACCTTGTTGATTACTTACACCAAAAAGTAATGCATTACTGTTAAAAGTAACTTTTTAGTTACTTTTTAAAGAACGTTCATTAATGTTCCCATTAATGCCCTTTTATGCGATATGGTCTATACAAACACAAAACTGACTTAAACAGAAAGCAATTTTTAAACACTGTTTTATTTAAGTCAGACCAGCACAAACTGAATATATAACAAGGATTTCTGAAATAAATTCAATAAATCAAAAACTAAAGTGGCTTCTGCATCATAAAAGCTGCTGTGTTGAGCCCTTAAAAATGTTCCTTTCACAGCTTAAGTATGAAAACGACACTCGGTTACTAACGTAACCTCGGTTCTCTCTAGAAGAGGGAACGAGTGTTGCGTAAGCTAGCTTACGCTACGGGAAAACCCCTTTTCTCGAGAATACTGAAGCCAAAAAATTATCCTTTAATTTTCACATATTTAAAACGCATGCTTGCATAGAGCAGACCTAGAATAAGCAGCTCATGCGCCTATTGGCTGCTCTGTGGCAAGATGCTGCAACCTATCGGTGGACTGATAGTGACGTCAGCACCAATAGGAGCGCGGGTGCGCAAGTGCGTCACGTCCCGCCAGAATAGGCGTGGCTTACCATAAGCCAGGTCCAGATAGGGTGTTCTTTGGTTTTTCACACTGAGGCGAAATAAGAACGCAGCATTAACACGGCCGGGTTACGCAACACTCGTTCCCTCTTCTAGAGAGAACCGAGGTTACGTTAGTAACCGAGTGTCGTTCTCTTACGAGAGTACTCTCGTGTTGCGTAAGCTAGCTTACGCTACGGGAACCCAGTTTAAAGCGCCGTGTATGCTGAGACCATTCACATTAAGTCCAAGGGCCAGTGCCCGGGGAACACATAATAGTGAAGATATGTGGGCCGACACAAAGTGAGCCCTAACACATATTGACCATATGGTGACGTCTCATATGTATAAGGGAGTGCTTAACACAGTATAACAGTCAGTGTGTATGACAATCTCATACAGATAACACTTTGGCCTGCAAAGCAGGGACCTCCAGGTTATAAAACCTTATAAATGTAGACGGAGAGGCCCAGCCTGCCGCTCTACAAATATCATGGAGTGAAACACCACTAGTCCAAGCCCATGATGAGGCCATACTTCTAGTGGAATGGGCTCGAACACCTAAAGGGCATTGAAGGCCTTTAGACTTGTAAGCCAAGGCGATAGCATCAACTATCCATCTGGAAATGCTCTGTTTCGAGGTAGCTAGCCCCTTAGGGCGGCCACCAAACGAAACGAACAGCTGTTCTGACTGCCTGAAGGCAGCGGTTTGTTGAACGTAAACTCTTAAAGCCCTGACCGGGCAAAGGAAGTTTACATCGCTGTCACTGTCGGTTCCCGGAAGGGCCGACAGGGAAATGACTTGCGCTCTGAACGGAGTAGAGAGCACTTGGGGACATAACCGTGTCTTGGTTTGAGCGTAACTTTAGAATCATTAGGCCCAAATTCCAAACATGAAGCTCTCACAAAGAGCTCGTCGCGGGACTCGTGTTTTCAACTAGCGCTGGAGGGGGTGCATGCGCAGCAGACCCAACCGAAGCACTGCAGCGGCCGCATACGAACCGACGGGGGGCGCGGCGGATTCATCCTTCTAGCTCCCCTAAGGAAGCGGATGACCAGCTCATGTCTTCCCGGTCACTGACCGTGCGTCGATTCTGCGAACGCCGCCACGGCCACCACATAAACTTTGAGCGTGGATGGGGACCTCCCCTTATCCATCAGCTCTGGTAGGAAAGTGAGCAAATGCGCAACCTCACACGACCGTGCGTCCAGATCTCTGTCGGTGCACCACTTGGAGAACACCGACCATTTAGACGCGTAGAGCGTCCCGTGGAAGGAGCTCTAGGCTGCGTGATTGTGCTCATCACTCTTTCTGGCAGTGTAACGAGTACCCGTTGATCAATCATGCGTGCAGAGACCAGCGCTCTGGATGGGGATGCCAGATCGAGCCGCGAGCCTGAGAGAGGAGATCTGCCCTCACCGGAATAGGCCACGTAGCTGTATGTGACAGCCGTGCTAGTTCCGGAAACCAATTCTGATTCTCTCAGTGCGGAGCTATGAGGAGCACCGAGTGGCGCGTTTCCCTGACTCTCTTGATTACCTGTGGTAACAGAGGACGAGGGAAAGCATACAGTGGGAGGCTGGGCCAGACCTGGGCCAGGGTGTCCTCGTTCTTCAAAAAGAACATCGGGCAATGAGCGTTGTCTTTTGACGCAAATAGGCCGACTTCCGCTCTGCCGAATAGGCGCCACAGTTTCTGGACTGTTTTGGGGTGCAGGGACCATTCCCCCAGGGGAACGTTGTCCCTGGACAGTTTGTCTGGACCGTCATTCGAATGGCCAGGCACATGCGCCGCCCTCAGCGAGCACAGGTGCATCTGGGACCAAACAAGGATGCGTTCCGTCAGATTGCAGGGGTTCCTGGATCTGACACCACCCTGACGGTTTACATAGGAAACCACAGACATGTTGTCCGAGCAAACGAGAACGTGTTGGTCCTGTATGAACGGGAGGAAGCGCTTCAGCGCCTTTTCGACCGCTATCATCTCCAGACAGTTTGTGTGAAAACACTTCTCTTGGTCTGACCACTGGCCAAAGGCCGGTCTGCCTTCGAACAGCGCGCCCCAACTCGAGTTGGACACATCTGTCGAAACTACTTTCCGATAAGAGATGGTTCCCATCGTCACTCCCTGCTGGTACCAGTCGGCTACTAACCAGGGCTGCAGAGCCGCTATGCAGGTCTGAGTCACTCTGATTTTCTGGCCGCCAGAAACCCAGGCTCGGCGAGATGCGCAAGCATTCAACCAGCGATGGAGCGGGCGCGCATGCCAATAGGCCCAGCTGGAGCACCGCTGCAGCTGATGCCATACAGCCCAGCATCCGTTGAAACGTTTTCAAAGGGAGAAAGCTGCCCTTCTGGAAAAACGCGGCTAGGTGGCGAACACAGCCAATATCAGCCAGTCGTCCAGATAGTTCATTATTCGCAGCCCCTGAGTTCTCAGGGGGGCGAGCGCTGCGTCCATGCACTTCGTAAATGTATGGGGTGCTAGAGACAGGCCGAGCGGCAGGACGGTGTATTGATATACCTGACCGTCGAAGGCGAATCTCAAAAATTGCCTGTGACGGGGTGATATCTGAAACAGAAAATAGGCATCCTTCAGATCTAGAGAAATAAACCAGTCCCTCGGGCAAACGTGTGCGAGGATTTTCCTGGTTGTAAGCATTTGAACGGTCTTTTGCAAGCACCTTGTTCAAATGTCTCAGATCTAGGATGGGCCTGAAAGCTCCGTTCTTCTTGGGTACAAGAAAATATCGGCTGTAAAAGCCTGACTCGCTAAGAGAAGGCGGTACTTTTTCTATAGCCCCTTTGCGCAGCAGTATTGCTATTTCTGCGTGAAGTAGGTGTGCTACTTCCGCATTCACTATCGTCGCGGACCGGGCTCGAAAGCGCGGGGGAGGGCGAATGAATTGAAGTGTATAGCCCTGCTTTATTGTGCTGAGAACCCATTCTGAAATCCCTGGGATAATTTCCCACGCAGCTATGTGAGCCGCTAGGGGGCGAATGGCCTCCGGGTTCAGATCGCCGATTGGGCGGACTGAACCGGAGCCGAAAGCGCGGCGCGCGCGCTCTCGGTTCTGGGCAATGGCTGCTCACTGAAAGCCGAGACCGGCTGATTTATGTGAGGAGTCCCAATCATAAGGGATGGGGAGCATTTTATTCTCACTTTTTGACGCGCGAGCAGCGCTTTGGGCGGAAAAGCTTTCTGTAAGCGTGAGCGCGTGTGCGCGGGCACGAGACTTACAAGTGTATTTGACGCCCCGATCATAACGGATAGGGAGCGTCATATCAATGCCCTGTGTTTCGTTTTAACGCGCGGGCGGCGCCCGGGGGGAGGTGTGTGTTAGTAAGCGTGAACGCTCTCCGGCGGGCACGAGACTTACATTCATAACCTGTTTTATTGAACGTGTAACGCCGGTTTCACACTGCACGCGTTAGCAGGGCGTAAGCAGTGCGTATTTTTTTCGGCGCCCATGTTAACAGGTTAGAGCATTCACACCGCACGCAGAGGCGGCGCGTCAGCGGTAGCAGGAGCAGAGCAGGAGCAGCAGTGCCGCGATCGTTTCGGCGTCTGGTCTATTTTTGACGTGCGGCTTACGCTGAATTAAAGTGACAATGCATTGATCATGGCCAAAATACACAGCAGTTTTACCCAAAAGCGCATTGATGATATATATTGTGTTTTAAACAGTCAATCAAATGACCTTCATCAATTTAAAAAGAAAACAAAGTCAGCAAAAACAAAGATGAACCAAAAGTTATATCATATAGCCTATTAATTAATAAAATAAGCTTCTTGACAAGTCTTTTCTCTTAAATATATTTGAAAACGAAATAAAGTAATGCCAACTTACCCATTATAGAGTACTTTGTCTGTAAACACGCCGCGCGCGTCAAACGGTGCCAGTATGAAAGCAAAACGCGCGTGTCCTGCTTCCGCTCACCATATGCACTGCTCCTGCGCTGCTTACGCGCTGCTAACGCGTGCAGTGTGAAACCGGCGTAACAGAGCGGGCAGATAGTGGGCACGGACCTGTGGACACATTTCTTATATTCAACACTCGAGCGGCTTTTCTGCGCTTTATGAGAGTGTGCTCTGTGAGTGACACGAGATTTGATGTGCTTGTGTGTAGGGGTGAACACTGGGGCGTGGGCACTTGCACTACACTTAAACACCAACGGCGTGAGCCGGATAACCAGACAGTATACTCTTTTGAGATTTCTCTGGGTCGCCGTGAAAACGGCGTATGTGTGCAGGCGAGAGGGTAAATGAACCGGCTCGTTGGCTGCTAAATGGACCACTGCAGTAGCCTTTTTGAAGGGGACTGACAGGGAAATAAACTTTGACTGTGGTCCGGCCGCAGCGGGACACGCACGTCTTTCTTTCTCATAGTTTGATATGAGTCTTTAGTGATAGAGCGGGCAGAAAAATAGGCGTGGACGCGAACTCGCGGACACATTTCCTACGTTCAACACTCGAGCGGTTTCCTGCTTTAAGGGAGTGGGCTCTGTGAATAACTCGAGCGTTGTGCTTGTGTGTAGGGGTGAACACTGAGATGTGGGCACCTTTCTACACTAAAACACCATCGGCGTGAGCCGGATCTGCATAAATGTTATCTGCTGCAGGAGCCGGGATCGAACACGAGTCTCCGGCGCGAAAGCTTAGGGTTTAGCCACTGAGCCACAGGGGAAACAACGTAAGCTTTAGTTGCCGCGAGCAGATAAGAGAGAGAGAGAGCGTCATCACAGTTTCCGTGTGTGTGTCGGCACTGTTTACAGGCGTGCGTGTATAACAGGCACACTACTGCAGTATAGACATTACCGGCCGCTCGTACTAGGAGGAGCTGGAAAATGTTTGAGAAGAAGAGGGATTTTGTCAGGCCTCGGCGGGACAAAAAACCACACTTTCTTTCGACGGTGACGTCTCGGGTCGTGCGCTCGCTTCCTGTACGTAAGAAAGCTGGTCGCGAGCTCAGAGAGGAGAGCTACATAAATTTTTTCTGCTGCGAGAGCCGGGATCGAACACGGGTCTCTGGCGCGAAAGCTTAGAGTTTAGCCACTGAGCCACGGGGGAAACAACATAAGCTTGAGTAGCGCGAGCAGCCACGGTAGCTCCCTTGTAACGTAAAGGAAGCTAGCCGCGGTTAGAACAGCAGTCCATTGATGCGTGTCCCTCAACCTCAGACGCGACGGCAGTGAGGCTCGTGAGCGGCAGCTGCGCGTCGGTGAAGGGAGGCGGGGAAGGTTAAAAAGCGAGGCTCAAGGGAGGCTTTCCGGCGAGCGCGTCGCTGTGGCTACAGGCTCCGGCAGCCCTTGGGAACGGCGCTTATCACTGCGCGGTCCCACAAGGGGCAGAGTGACTGCTTCTGCGTGGGCGCGGTAGCTTCCTTGTAACGTAAAGGAAGCTACGCGCGGTTAGAACAGCAGTCCATTGATGCGTGTCCCTCAACCTCAGACGCGACGGCAGTGAGGCTCGTGAGCGGCAGCTGCGCGTCGGTGAAGGGAGGCGGGGAAGGTGAAAAAGCGAGGCTCGAGGGAGGCTTTCCGGCGAGCGCGTCGCTGTGGCTACAGGCTCCGGCAGCCCTTGGGAACGGCGCTTATCACTGCGCGATCCCACAAGGGGCAGAGTGATTGCTTCTGCGGGGGCGCGGTAGCTTCCTTGTAACGTAAAGGAAGCTACGTGCGGTTCCGTCCCAGGCGGGAAGCGCACAAGATGTGGCGGTCCCCGACGCTGAGAGGGGCTCGACACGAGCCGCATTTGGAAACTCGAGGCATTTGAAACAACGCCTCTTGCTCTTTTAGAATACTAGAGAAGGAATATGAAAAGGATATGGGCGCCGGATAGCGCAGCAGGTACGGCGATGAAGCGGCGAAGGCGGCTTCCAACTGCAGTGCAGAGGGCCCGTCCCGCTGAGGTGCTTGCTTTGACGGCGCAGGCTTCTCCGGAGAATCAGCGATGTAGAGTGAACACTTCGCTGAAGAGGTGAAAAATCAAAGAACACCCTATCTGAACCTGGCTTATATTAAGGTAAGCCACGCCTATTCTGGCGGGACAGGACGCACTTGGGCACCCGCGCTCCTATTGGTGCTGACGTCACTATCAGTCCACAGATAGGTTGCAGCATCTTGCCACAGAGCAGCCAATAGGCGCATGAGCTGCTTATTCTAGGTCTGCTCTATGCAAGCATGCGTTTTAAATATGTGAAAATTAAAGGATAATTTTTTGGCTTCAGTATTCTCGAGAAAAGGGGTTTTCCCGTAGCGTAAGCTAGCTTACGCAACACGAGAGTACTCTCGTAAGAGAACTACCGGTATTAATGTACAACATAAAACATTTTGAAATAAATAAATAAATGAAAGCAATCTGAATTATTCAGAATCAATTTCGAGAAACTCAGCATAAAAAAATTGCTATTATTGACAAACATAAATTATATGCATAAAAAAACAAAAAATATAAATGCTGTTTAAATATTAAATCTATGAGCAATTTTCAACCCAACCACAAATTAAGAGTTGCATGTCACCAACTTATGTAAAGTAGGCTGTGTGCATTCAAAGTGAAAAATCTGCTGTTGTAAAAATGTAAAAACAAACAAACAGCATTTTTCCTAGCAATACAACGTAATGCATTTTATAATGCATAAAACTAGTGTTCTAAGATATATCAGAAATGTCACTGTGGCTACTGGCTACTAAACTAACCATTATTTTAAACAAAAAAATATTTTTAATAACAAATGTGTGCTTATTTATTTGAAACAACAAAAGGTGCTTACTAGCAAGGACCTGAATGAACGTTTAAGTTGAGTTTTACCGTTCAAACCAGTGGTTGTAGCGCATGAGAAGAAGTCTCTCAAACCTTTGGTCAGACAGCTTGTTCCTCTTTGGAGACAGTACCAGACTTCCCAGGCTAAAAAGTCTCTCTACAGGTGCACTGGATGGAGTAGCTGCATTTTTCTTCAGAGAAATTTCCTTTATTGTGGGAAATTGTTTAAGAATCTCCATCCCTGTTTCGGCTGTTCTCAAGTAGGTCATTACTTCAGTTTCCACAGTGCTGAAGGTATCATCAGCCTCCTCAAAACAGAAAAAGTCCTGCACATTATTGGAGCTTGAGTCTGGTGTTGTCGGAGACACAGGCATCTTGGCTGCTTGCTGAACAGGGCCAGGGCGAGGGATGAGCTTGTGACATTCTGCTGCCAGCATTCCTTTGACCATCTCTTTCTTCCTCTGGTCTCTCAACCATCGCATTTTAAACATAGGAAGTGTAACAGCTGCCAGCATTGCATCGTTGCTTTCCAAGATGGATGCAAATCGTGTTTTGATTGCCTGCAAAAAAAACAAACAAACAAAAAAAACACAGTGACACAGATATTAGAATTAGTGAAATATTCCCTCTATGTACATTATATAAAAGCTATACACCACTATGTGATTTTTGAACTATAGATATGAGTTATTAAATCATTTATTTAAACATCACAAAAACACACACATTAAGAAACTGAAAATATATGTGCAACTGATTGGACAAAACTAAAACTTTATTTAGCAAAAAAGGAATTATGGTATTACTGTTTATTTTTCATCCAGTTGGTAGGTGCAGTACTGTGTGTGTGTGTGTGTGTGTGTGTGTGTGTGTGTGTGTGTGTGTGTGTGTGTGTGTGTGTGTGTGTGTGTGTGTGTGTGTGTGTTGTGTGTGTGTGTGTGTGTGTGTGTGTGTGTGGTGTGTGTGTGTGTTTGTGTGAATAGAATCCAAAATTATGTTGTGCACTTTACATTCTTTCCATTTCTTAGGCTATATTGGTGCTTGCCCAGCTAAAAATATTAATGTTTACATCTATAAACTTCTTTTGAATATTGATGAATGTTTCTTACCTGAACTATTGCATCAGGTAGGCCAGTTGCAATAATCAGGCCTTCTTTTATCTCCAGTAGCTTCGACATCAAAACTTCTATTGTGGGCAGGAGGGTGCCATATTAACAATTTTCTTCTCCTTGTAGGATATCAAGAGCAACTGTGAGAGGTTTCATGATGGCACAGTATTCCCTCAGAAACTGAAACTCCCTCTCACCAATACATTTTAGCTCTAAACGATTAGAGATTGTACTCAAGTCAGTCATGGGTATTTCAACTAATCTTGCCACAGCATCATAAAATGAATTCCACCTTGTGGAGCATGGCACAAGCAGTTTTTTGCCAACCAAATCGCCCACTAACTCTGAAGCCAAAGTCGACCGGCTAGCCCTACTCCACAGTGCTGTGCACTTGGCGGTAGCACTTCTGTAAATTGCTTTAGTCCCAGGATTTGAAAGCAGCCACTTGTCCACATCAGAGCATGAAATTAAGTTAAGTGTGTGAGAGGCACACCTCAGGTGTGGAGGTAAAACAATCCCCTCCTCTGTGGAGGTGTCAAGCACATCTGCAACATTTGTGAAGGTAACCTCTTCATCCTCTTCATCATCGTCAGAGAGCGATTCTGGCTGATATACATTTGGAAGGCTTTTACAAAGTTAGAGCCGTTATCAGTAACCGTAGCTGTAACTTTCGTTGACAGTCCATATAATGAATGAATGTGATCGATCTCAGCCGCAATGACATCATACGTGTGTCTACCTTTTATCCTTTTACAGGCCAACGCAGCTTTCTGGCGTAGAAGAGTAGCGGTGTTTATCCAGTGGGCTGTCATGCCTAGGAAGCTTTTGTTGTGGACAGACCAAATGTCTGCAGTGGTCGCGATGTAGTCTAGCCCCTCAAATCTCATCTTCAGCTCACTTTCCATGTTGGAATATTCTTTATCCAAGTAGTTGGAAAAAGTTTTTCGTCCCATTTGCTGTGTGCCGCTGACGCCTGAACATGTTATCATGCCAACGAGCTGCCTGAACGCCTGCGTCTCCACAGTAGAAACAGGCTGCATGTTTTCAACAACATACCGTGCAATAGCTTTGTTGATCTGTCCCTGGCTGTGGCTAATAGTCCGGTTAAAATCTAGTCGCTGTTGTTTGGCTGGAGGGGCTTGACTCACTTCGAGTGTGTCCACTGACACTGGGTTAGCTTCTAGCTTTGTCGAGGCATGTCGTTTCTGGAGGTGCTTCGACAGATTGGAGTTGCTGTTTTTAGCAGTAGATAGTACATTCGAACCAGAAAGACACAGCTTACATTTCACTAAAATATTTTTGTCTTTATGCTCAACTAAAGTGAAATAATGAGCATATTTCCACTGTGAAAAACTCGTCTTGCTCTCGCCTTGACTCGCCATGACTGCCGCGCATACTTGAACGGAAACACGCCCACAGTGCGTCTGCGTGTTTACAGTGGTCGGCATCCACCAATCCTACAATGCGTCGCTGCTGTAAACAGGTTAGGCTGTAGGCTACACTTCAGCCAAAATGTATTAAATTAAAAAGTAACGGATAACGCACCATATGGTAACGGTAACGGAGTTAATTTATTTAAAAAGTAATGCGTTACAGTAGTAGTTACTGTCAAAAGTAACTGCGTTACAGTAACGCGTTACTAGTAACGCGTTACTGCCCAACACTGTTCATATAGAGATTACCTATGTGGGTACTAGCTTGGGCCCATGTAGGCAGCCTATATGGGACTGATTGTGTTTGCCAGTGTCTGACCCATTTGATGAACCCAAATGGGCCCCACTTGTGTAGCCCATTTTGAGCCCATGCACTCATTTCCCATTAGTGACCCAACTAGGACCCACATAGGAAGCCCACCTGTTTTTGCCCATGTGGGACCTTATTAGCTGACCCAAGTGGGCCCCAGATAAGATGCCCATTTTGGGACCATACCCACTTGGTACCCACATAGCCCAAGCAAAAACCACGTGGGGCCCACATGTTGGCTGGGATGTGTTTACTGTATCCACTTATGGTTGTATTATTATGGAAACACGTTCATGAACAATATAAGTTATTACTTTGTAAAAGCTCAAAATAATAATCATGCCATATACAGTTGGTCAATAAAGTAGCCTACACTCAAATGTCTCCAGGTAATAAACAATCAAATGACACTATAGCCGCTTTCCGACCAAGTAGTTACAGGAAATTAGTTATAGGAACTGTCCACTTCTAAACAGTTCTAAGAACGACTCTCCCCTAAACTCGGTTTTGCTGTTTGCGTTCGCACTGGCCGCCAGTGGCCAGAACCGAGGGGTAAGGGAGTGACGCAAGCGCGGCGGTGGCGGCGCCACATACAACAACAACAACCCAGCATGGAGGAGGCTATCGCAATGTTCCTGTTCTGCCTTGCCGGGACCTTAATAATGGAGTACGAACGGCGGCGTTTAAAGACAATGCTTGAGTTCTGTACAGAGAAACAGAAGACGAAGGCTCCAGCGTAATATAATCTTAAGTAATATGCTGGAAGAAGAAGAGCAGAGCACAGGCAAAGGACACAAGGCTAGGTTACGTTATGTTACGGTAGGCCATACACAAAAACATAGTTATATCTTTTATGGGACATGTTTTATGTTTCATGTTGTGCGATTCTTCCGATGACAATTCCTAGTTTATGAACCTGTTCACTGACAATGGTAGTAAAATCAATTCTGATTGTACATTTATCTAGCTTACGCTAAAGCATTACATTAAAGCATTTACGTATCGTCATTTGTTGTCATAGATTTGCCGTAGATTTGCCGTATCAGACATTAGAGACTGGGGTATATCTTACCGTTTTATCAAGAAAAAAGCCAACTGAGGATCCAGTTGAGTCCTAGAGCACACCGGAGATCTATCCATTTGTTGAAAGCCTTCCCGATGCTGACTCGTCTTATTCCGACGCCTGTCTGACTTCAATTTTGCCCTTTTGGTCAATAACTAGACAAAAGTTTTCTTTTCTTTGTCTTGCATGGAGTTTGCGTCGGGGTTTGGAATGAACTACAAGCCGGTCTCTTTGAATCCATCTTCTACTTTTGAAGTAGTTTAAAGTTGACTAAAGTTTTGTCGCTCGAGTTGTCTTCGCTGTTACGAGAATGGCGGCTAACAATAACAAACCTGCGAGACATCGCCTGGTGAGCGTGAACGCGCATGACGTCACGCCCAGTCTCAGATTCGAGCCCGAATCCCTCTTATATATTTTACTGTACAGGATTATAGAGGCAATCTCAGTGAGCAGAGAAGGGCTCATTCATCCCATCAGGCAGTTCTTTAAGCATGTATAGTAGGGCTGGGCATTGACACAAATTTCACAATTCGATTCGATTTCGATTCACAAGCTTGCAATTCGATTCGATTTCGATTCCGATTCGATTCGATTCAATATTGATTATTTTGGATATCAGTTACAATAAATGGCAAGTTTTCTCAAGGAAATCAAATCTCTTAACTAATTCTGTAAACTATGGGAGTCTAGTTGTAGCCTACAAAGCTTCATTAGCCTAATATGAAGGTAATAATTAACTGTTTTGTAGCTATACAAACAGAACTTCACAGTTCAGTCTTTGTAATATGTTTTAGCAATACATTTCTAACATTTATAATGTGTTTAGAATTTTTTTTAAATTGCCTTAACAGGGACTTTAAATTACACTTTTATTTATTTTTATAATAAGAAGATTATATGAAATATAAACATTTAAATGGTGGTCATAAAAACTTGCCAGATTTATTCAAATATGCATTAAATATTGAACAACATTAAGATTATAATGCATATGTAATATCAGGGCTGGACTGGGACGAAAAATCGGCCCGGGCATTTTGGCCAAGACCGGCCCACTAGATCATAAACACAAATCATTTCCTTTTTTACACAAATCTTTGCACGCCCTTGAATATGTATATCATCTCATATCGCTTAAAACCACTAATGCCATAATGAGTGAGTAGGAATGAGTGAGATTTAACAGATTAAATAACTACTAGGCTAATTGTAAAATACAATTGAAGTAGGCTACACTACACAGTGATGAATCCTAAAACAAGCTACAGTATAAGTTGCATTGGCATAGCAATACCAGTGTATCATACAGGATTTTTGGTAAATCTGTGGTGGATGTACCTTGATCCGTCTAGGGGGGTTGGGGGGCATGCTCCCCCGAAAGAAAATTTTGTGCTTTTTAATGTTAAATTCAGCCATCTGGTGCACTTTTAGAGTAAAAAATTAAGAGCTCCAACCCATATTCAGTGTGCAAATTGAACAAAGAAAAACTCATTCCTCTTTTAGTTATGATATAGTGTCTGTCTACATTACTACATAATAATAGTTATAATATTAATCCCATGACAGTAATTTACATGTATTGTAAAACAAATGCACTGAAAAAATAAAATAAACTTTCAGAATTAGTTTCGTACTAATTTCTATAGAGAAACACGTGATCTTTTATTTTGACAGAAACTCCATCAAACTTTTATTTTGGCGGAAAATATGGTTTCCAAACGCGTCTCATTACAATTCTAGTAAAATGCGTAATCAACTATGTGGAAATATAATGTAATGGGTTCTACACAGCCTATAGGTGTTAAAGTAGCCTGGTTCTGCTCACCACAGTCCTCTACACTCACTCATTTCTCCCCTGATCCTCCTCACTCCTCATCAGACACTTGAAGGGCCTGATTCTTTTTTCACGCTATTTCCCTGCACTTTTCTTGCGTTTCTTCTCCATCGCTCTGACGATTTAAATACTACCGGCTCGCTCAGAGCCCAAAGGGTGAGGTGTTTCAAGGTGTGATTGGACCAGCCCAGTGTCAATCAAGAAAATAACCAATGGGCCGCTGATCTACGCATTTCATGGGCCGGTCTGAGAGAAAAACAAAACCTACTGACTTTTTTTGTCCAATGCACCGGTACAAAGATCCCAGCGCCGCCAATTGATTAAAACTAAACGAATGGGCCGCCGATTACGAGATTTATGGGCCGGTCAGATTAAAAAAAAAATATTTTTTTTTTTATTAAGTTTGAGATGTATCGGCCCAAATAGCACGTCGGCCCACCGGGCAAATGCCCGAAATGCCCGATGGCCAGTCCAGCCCTGTGTAATATTGTGCATATATTTAGCTAAATGCTCCTCTCTAAAGTTATTTTTTCTAGCTGACTAACGAGTTTATGGTCATGTGGTTTTTCTGAGGTAAATATGATGATACATGACATTGATTACAAGCTGTTTAACTGACGT
>JAZAVI010001369.1:0-24676 GCA_036326025.1 Chrosomus eos
ACCACAAGGCTCAGTACTAGGACCGCTCCTGTTCACTCACACCCCGGGGGAGTAGCGCAATAATAAAAAACAAAAACAAATGAATAACAAAGGTGAAATTAAGCTGATAATTTTTACTATTGTATTGAGGACTGAGGCGAATGAAGAGCGGAACGAAGAAAGGAACGTTTGTGCATTTCTCAGTGAATAAATGGCCAAGTGGCAGAACTTACGCTTCGATCATTTAGATGAAACGGGTTCAAATCCTGAAGAAACATGGACTACAGTAAATTAGCCTCATTATTAATGCAGAGAGATTTGTCTAGTTCTAAAACTCTGTTACACCATATAGTTTTTTGCTTATATTTATTTAAAAAAAAAATACCATGCATTTCCATTTTACACTAAAGAACAAGTTACACTAAAGAAAGTTTGGTCGATTGCTCGATTGCTTTTGTCCGCCTCGCTGCCTGCTGTGAGCTGTGAGTTTGTTTGCGTCGTGGCTGTCTAAGCCTCGTATTAGCTTCGTATTTCCTTCTGTTTTTCCGTATTTCTCTCTTTTATTCTGTTCTGAACCATCATTTAACTCATAATTACAACTCGGACTGTTGGACAGACGCGTCTCAAGCCATTATACGGCTGAAACCGTTGGTCGTAGAGCGAGACACTGCTTCACTGCTGCTCGCCCTGCGATCGACTGCTTTTTCCGCCTCGCTGCCTGCTGTGAGTTTGTTTGTTTGTTTGTTTGTTTGCGTCGTGGCTGTCTAAGCCTCGTATTAGGTTCATATTTATTTTCTGTTTTCCCGTATTTCTCTCTTTTATTCGGTTCTGAACCATTACTTAACTCATAATTACAACTCGGACTGTTGAGCAGACGCGTCTCAAGCCTTACCCAACACCGGTCCTTTACATGGGTCACGGCTGAGCGAGTCTTCTTTACACTCATTTACAAACGAACATTTCCCGTCTATCGTGCGTCCACATTACACCCGTACCACTAAAAGATGGATTTTACCCAAGACTTGAGTCATAAATTAGTATATATATATTAATAGCATCACTGGTTGCATCATTGCTAACTTACTGTCCATCTGTTAAAATGGCGAATATATCAGGTGTATGTTATCTACCTTTTGGTGCAGATGAGAACACATCTGATTTGCTCGCGGTGCAGTCTGAATTAGAAGCTGTAGAAAAGCAGATCCGTGACCTCTTAGAGAGACAAGCGGAGCTGAGAGACCGGCGTTTAGCTCTTGAAACATCACGCGCCGATGCACACGGATCAGTGATTAACGTTAGTAACCCGCTGATGCCGACCTCGTCTACTCCGTGCATTTCTCAACATTGGTCCCGAGCGTCCAGGTCACGATCAGCCATGGTTTCATTCACTCCGGCTCCAACACACCACCACGAAGCCTGGGTGGTTCCGCGGAAGCCGCGAGCCAGGACAAGAATCTTTTCGCCCCGCCCGGCTTTCGAGATCTCCACTCAGAACCGCTTCTCCCCTCTTCGTGAAACGGAGAGCGATGCTATGATCATCGGCGATTCCACCGTCCGACACGTCCACGCAACGTTAGGTAAAAGTAAGGTGCAAAGTCATTGCTTTCCTGGTACCTTATCGATACTGTACGCAGCACATCGCCTGAATCGATTATTGTGTCTGTACCGCTTCCTACGTACCGACGAGGGCATGAAAAGTTCAGTAGATTATTCGCGCTAAATGAATGGTTATTGTCATGGTGCAATGAGCAGAAACTGCTCTTTGTAAATAATTGGAATCTGTTTTGGGAGCGACCGAGGCTCTTCCGCGCTGATGGCTTACAGCCAAGTAGGATCGGGGCAGATCTTCTGTCGGATAACATCTCCAAGATGTTAAATACCGTTTGACTAGTAACCAAAAATCCAAGTCTCTACTGCACCAATTTAATTGATATTAATACTAGTGTAGAACATTGCATAGAAACTGTGTCTATTCCTCGTTTACTAAGATCAAATAATAATAAATCTACTATGGGATCTAGAAAAAATCTAATTGTTATTAAAACAAAAAATCTTGCTATTAGTGAACAAAAACAATTTCTAAAACTAGGTCTTCTAAACATTAGATCGCTCACACCTAAGGCGGTTATTGTAAATGAAATGGTCACAGATAATAATTTCGATGTTCTGTGCCTTACTGATGTGACAATCAGCGGCTGGAGTGCCCGCATGAGCCACTGGAGGGCACTCTCTTCCTGCGTTATGTTCCACCATGGACTCATTATGTTTAATTATGGTTTCATCAGTCTCACCTGTGCACCCTCAGCTACCCTTTATCTGGACTGTTCTGTTCTGTGCCCATTTTGGGAAGTATTGTTTTACCCAAACTCTGTCTCAGTTTGTACCTCTTGTTTAGCTGTGCTTGGACTTGATCTTTTGTGTTTGAACTTGGACTCTGATAGTTTTGTGAACCTTTGCTGCCTGCCTCTGACCATTGCGTGTTTGACTACGATTCTGGATTGCCCTTGACATCTTTTAAGTTTTTGTCTGCTTGTTCTCAGTTTGTCATCTCCTTTAATAAATATCTGCAAATGGATCCGACCTTCTCCGCCTCTACGTTACAACTGAAACCTGGCTTAAACCAAATGATTATTTCGGTCTAAATGAGTCTACTCCGCCAGGATACTGTTATAAGCATGAGTCCCGTCTGATCGGTCGTGGCGGCGGTGTTGCAACAATCTACAGAGATATCCTTAATGTTACTCAGAAAACTCGTCATAGATTTAATTCGTTTGAAGTACTTGTGCTAAATGTTACGCTCTTAGATGTAAGAAAAAAATCCCTATTATCTCTAGCATTTATTTATTTTATTTATTTATTTAAACAGGAAAATATTAAGAGCAATCGGGCCTGACTCAGTGTAAAACTGATTTTCAGCAGGTTCCTGTTCTGCAGAACATGAAAACACAACAGAACTCCAAGACCATACAATAACAAACACACAACAAGCACACAAACCACGATAGTAAACAAGCATCAGCAGGGGGCCATAAAGCCATCTCAGTGGTCACAGATATACTTGTCCATCAGATGGCGAGCAAAAGTTTGTTTAAATAGTCTTATTGATGTTATAGATCTGATGTGCTGTGGAGTCTCATTCCAGGCTCTAGTGAGCAAATTAAAGAAAGATCTCTGTCCATAGCAGTTCCTAAAAGCCGGCATAGGGAGAAGTCCATTTGCAACAGATCTCGTAGTGCGTTCGAGCCTTGAACTTTTGAGTTTTGGAGCCAGCGCAGACAATCCTACAGTAGTATGTCCATTTAAAATCTGATAAAAAAAGGTTCAAACCATGGCTTATTCTATAGTTCTGAAATGTCAAGGCATTACTCAAAGATAGTGCAACACAGTGGTGAGTCCAGCCTGGAAGCCTGTTGTGGATCTTATAGGCTCTATTGTAGAGTCTCGCTACAGGTTCAAGGATCTCATTTGTTGTGAGTGACCAAACAGGTAAACAATACGACAGAGTGGACAATATAATGGCATGAAGATATGTTTTAGAAACAGAATGCAGTAGATATGGTCTAATTTTATTATAAACAAATAACTTTTGGTTTAACTTTCTGATTAAAATTTGGACATGATCACGATAAGTAAGATGTGAGTCAAGAGAGACTCCCAGATACTTATACGTGGATACAATTGAAAGTTTTTGATTAGAAAAGGTGATGAAATTTGATATAGACAGTTGTTTCCTAGATGAATGAAAATACATACATTCTGTTTTCTTAGTATTCAGTGTTAAATGGTTATCCTGCAGCCAATCATGTAAATGCTGTAGGTCTGAGTTAAGTTTGTAATTAATTGTATCAATATCTGAACCAGACAAAAAAATGACAGTGTCATCAGCATATAACAAAGTACTAGAAACATCAAACACATTAGGAAGATCATTAATGTACATAAGGAAAAGTAAAGGACCTAAGATGCTGCCCTGTGGGACTCCCATAGAACTCACTCGTGACCGAGATGTTACTGAACCGATTTTCACAGTCTGAGATCTGTCACTTAAATATGATTTAAACATATCTATTGCAGAGGAGGACAAATGAAAAGAAAGAAGTTTATTTAACAAAATTTGATGGTTAACTGTATCGAAAGCTTTTCGAAAGTCTATGTATATGACTCCAGTAACCTGACCTTTATTTAAAGACGCCCGTATCTGCTCAGTAAAAAGCAGCAAAGCCGACATAGTTGACCGCAATGGTCGAAAACCATGTTGACAATCACTGAGCAGGTTATTGTCTTCAAGGTGATTAATTAATTGATTATATAATGTTTTTTCAAGTAACTTAGAAACAGTTGGGAGAATTGCAATTGGGCGATAATTCGAGATATTAGTTGGATCATCAGACTTAAGAATCGGGGTGATCTGGGCTGTTTTCCACATGGCAGGAAATACTGATTGCCTAATACACAAATTGACTAAATGATGGAAAAGCGGAATTAGTGTAATAGCGTGAGTTTTAAGAAAAATCATATTTAAATTATTTGCATCACAAGCATGAGAAGCATTCAAAGAACCCAAAATGTTAGTTATATCGCTTTGTGCAATTTCAGAAAAGGAGAATTGCTGAGATGCCGCCGGTACTGATGGGAGAAACTGAGGAACAATAAATCCAGAAGATAACTTCTGAACAGATGCAACAAAATACTCGTTGAAAGAATTAGCAATTTTATCATGATCAGTGAGAAGAGTACCATTTATGGATAGTTGTAAACTGTTATTATTTTTTAATTTATTTTCACCAGTTATAGATTTAATTGTTTTCCATAAAGTTCTTGGGTTGGAAACCGTTCGATTAATTTGATTTTCAAAATATAGCTGTTTTGCTTTGAATAATTCAAAATTGCACTTATTTCTGAACTGTGCGAAAATATGCTTAGACTCAGGTGTTTTTAATGATCTGTATGCTTTCAAATAGGTGGCCTTTTTTAAAAGCTGCATAATGTCAGGAGTTACCCAAGGTACTGTATTTTGCCTGATATATATTTTACAAGTAGTAGTAAATTTTTGACGTATTGTCTCCGCTCTTTTATGAAAATTTGATAGAACATGATCAGGATCTTGCAAAGACATCTCATTACTCCAATCAGTATCGGCAAATTCAGCATTAAACTGAGACAATTTTGAATTTGGTACTTTTTTAATGTAACTATTTT
Source organism: Chrosomus eos (assembly GCA_036326025.1). NCBI lineage: Eukaryota > Metazoa > Chordata > Actinopteri > Cypriniformes > Leuciscidae > Chrosomus > Chrosomus eos. The sequence goes on from JAZAVI010001369.1 coordinate 5,179, forward strand.
TATGAGATTTTGGCTGTTTAAGACATTTCCTAATGGCATATATTAGTGAATGATCTGAAACTGCCGTATTTATTACTCCAGATATGCTATACTTAGAAGGTTGATTAGTGAAGATGAGGTCCAAAATAGAATTTCGTGTTTTGCCAAATCTGGTGGGATCTTTGATTAATTGATGAAGACCATGTTTTATGGCAGTTGCTTTTAAAAGTTTAGATGAATTATCGATCCAATTCAAATTAATGTCACCTAGAATAACAAGCTCCTTAGTTTTTACAGATTTTATTAAGTCAGAAAGCTGCAGTAAATATGCAGTTGGACAAACATTTGGAGGCTTGTATGTGACAATAATAGTAACTGAAAATTGATTTGTAAAGTGAACAACTAATTGAAGTGACTCAGAAATTGTTGATAGTTTTACTAAAGAATGTGCATATCTATTATTTACATAAAGAGCAACACCGCCACCAATTCTATCAGTCCTGTCTCTGCGATACAATGAATAATCTTCAATCGAAAGAAAGGAATCAGATATAGTAGGGGACAGCCATGATTCAGATATTGCCATAACATGAGCTTTAGTTTGAGCAAGCATGATTTTAAATTCATCCAATTTTGGGACAAGGCTTCTCATGTTTAGATGACAAATTTTAAAACCTCTAGTTCTACCAAGCTGACATAAAGTAACTGGATTTTTCCTTAGACACAAGGGTCTTTTTTGTGCTTTAACAGGTTTAGAATTAAGTACTGGAATACCAGGAGGAGATTTAAGTAGCAACTGAGGTATTGTCGTTGTGTCAATAGGTTGTTGTCGAATACACAGCAATTGAGATAGGTCCATGTGAGGGGCACCTGCCAGGTTAAACCTGCCACCTGCCACTTAAACCAGGTTTAAAATGAAAGTCATTTACCCACCGGTGGAAGATGATAGCGCGGGTAGAAATGATTGTCCGTTCAAACTGAGAAATGATGTTAAGGGGGAAAACTTGTGTGATACGTAAGATGATCATTGGCTACTGTATATAGACCTCCAGGGCCTTACGCCGATTTCCTAAAAGAGTTTGCTGACTTTCTATCAGATCTTTTGGTCAACGTCGATAAAGCATTAATTGTTGGAGATTTTAACATACACGTAGATAACACAAATGATGCGTTAGGGGCTGCGTTTACAGATTTATTAAACTCCTTCGGGGTCAAGCAAAACGTCACCGGACCAACTCATCGTCTTAATCATACACTCGATTTAATTATATCATATGGAACCGATCCAACCGATATAGATATCATTCCACAAAGTGATGATGTCACTGACCACTGCATGGTAACTTGCATATTACGTACTGCTGTAATACGTCATGCTGCGCCACGTTATCGACCAGGTAGAACAATTCTTCCACCCATGTTACGTCCCTTTTAATGTTGTCTAGAGAACAAGGGAATAACACTTTTAAAAATGGTGTGTGTGTACCTCAAAGTGCAGGACAGAGCAAGAAAAGAAAACCGTACTCTTCAAATTCAGCTCAAAGGGATTTATTAATCCTCAAGGCCATAATAAATGATTGAAGAAAATAATATTTACAATATGTACAAACAATGAATGACAACAACAAACAACAAACACTTAAACAAACTGATGAAATACAAATTTATCAAAATGTTTAATTTAGGTTCCAGTACAATAGTATATAAACTGACAAATATTCTGTACATTGAATGTAACATTTAAGGGTGGAATGTAAATGATATCAGCTGTGAAACAGTTTCCAGCAAGAGAATCTGGCAAATCCTGTTTTTCTCCATTGTAAGTTAAATGAGTCTGATCACTGAGCCTTTCACCTTTTGTCTTTAATGGCTCTGGGATGGCTCTAAGGAACCAGAGTTCCTGGCCACTATCAGCATTTGAATAGTTATGCTGATTCCATTGGATTGGTAATGCCCTCAGAGTAGGGTGTGTTCGTACTACATTTGCATGCTTTGTTTGAATTTGTCTCCACCTCCACAAGTCCCTCCTCCTAAAATGCCTATAATATACCATGTACAGTTACTTTAATTCAGACGATGTTGGAATGACTGCAGCTACCAGCAATAAAGAACTTCTGCTTGGAAAACGTCCATTGTCTCCTGAGCTTCTAACTTTTCTGCAAGGAAAAAGTTCACAACAATTTGGTGCCGTGACCCGGATAGAATTAACTTCACCTGAATCCAGATTTGAAACAAAGACTGAGTTCCAGAACTTCAAGCTCAACAAAGAATTTCAACAAAGAATGAACTTCTGACTGAATTCCAGACTGAATCTTGAAACTTCCAGCTCAACAAAGATCTCAAGAAAGCGAACTGAGTTCCAGAACTGAATCTCAACAAGAATTCACCTTTCTGACTGAAGTTCCAGACGGAATCTTTTTCATACAAACAACGATTTGGTGAGTTACACTCTATTCAAAAGAACCGCTGAAGACCAGTACAAATTTTGTGCCTCTGCGCCGTCAGAGAAAGAGTTATCAGACAGCTGTAGGGTTTGTTTAACTAAAGTTATCCTTTAAAAGTTGCCTTTTAGAGATGAAAGTTTGATCCTCTGTTCAGGCAGGGAAGTTTTAACATTACATGTTAAAAGGTATATCCTCTGTTCTTGCAGGCAGGGAAGATTAACATTGAATGTTAATGTTTGGGATCCTCTGAATTAGTCAGGGAAGTTGTTTCTATCCTCTGTCTAATCAGGGAAGGTTTGTTTAATTATCCTCTACATTGCTAGAGAAGGTTTACCCTCTAAAAAGTCTTTTAGAGATGAAAGTTTGATCCTCTGTTGTTTGAAACTCAGGGAAGAGTTAGCATTACGTGCTAGTTATTTTGTTTTATCCTCTAAAAGTTGAAAAGGTGAAAGATCCTTTCCATTTCTTTCAGGGAAGATTAGCGTAACGTGCTAATAGTTTGTGATGTGTTGGTAACAAGTAAGATTCTGTGTTAATGAGTATACCCTCGGTTGATCAGAAATTTTAGTGTTTTTGTTTTTGTGATACAGAACATCACAAAATGGTTAGGAAAAATGCTAGACTGATTCCAACAACTGAAAAAATGGCCTTGCTACCCCCTTGTGGTCAGATGGTGAATTTAAAACACTGTTAGGAGAACAGATGAATCTAATAGTAACTGAAAAAGTTAGACAAGAACTAACACAGAAATATGAGATTCATCCAGACAAGATTTGGTCGGTAGATGAGTGTAAGAAAGTACTAGGAGCAAGTGTTCGCAAGAACAATGTAAAAGGAATTATATGTTGTCATAGAGAATTTGGTTTAGCACTAGCAACAGAACAGTCTAAACGCAACTCAGAGCTAGAGAAAGAGAACAAAGAGCTACGTGCTAGAGTTTCCGCATTGACCAAGAAATTGAACCGCAACAAAGATGCAGAAAAAACTGATGTGGAAGAAGTAATTCCGCCTGATAACATTTACCCTGATTTACGAGCGTTCTTTGAAACAGATGTAGCCATCCAATCAGTCACTGATAAGCCTGTAAATTCAGTTTATGTGTGTGGAGCTAGGAAAAGATCACAGGGAATTGAGGAAAATGAAAGTGTTTTTACCCACCCTTCTGAAGTCTGAATACAAACTGTCGCAAAAGCCCTTAGACCTAAGGACATAGAACGACTCTCTGAGAGCTTACCCTCACCACGTAAACAGTTTTCTGAATTTAGAAGAGCATTGATTGGAAAAATTCGTCTATATGACATGTCGTTAACAGAAGTCACACAGTTAATGTCACAAATTTTAACTGATTCTGAATTCAACAGTTTTGAATCTGCAGTGACTTCTGAACTACAACATGCCAGTAGAAGTGACATGAGAGAAGGTGTTTTGAAAATCCTAAAGACTATCTTAGGACCCAAAATAGATTGGTCTAGAATTACTAGCTGTGTTCAAAAGAAAGAAGAAACTGTGAATGAATATACTGAGAGGTTTTGTCAGTCAGCAGTAACGTACAGTGGAATAGTGGATGATTCTGAAAGTGTGCTCGATGACAAAGGACCACTAGTCCGCATCTGGTCAGATGGCCTTGTAGCTGAATACAGAAGAGCTTTGCCATTCCTAGATCTAACTTGGTCTCACGGAACTCTCAGAAGTAATTTAGAAAGGTTGTCTGCATGGGAAAAAGATGCTGATGTTAAAGCCAAAGTGAGAGTAGCCGCAGCAGCTACATTTAGCACAACCCAACCAGAAAGCAGGTGGTCTAAAAAAGAAGGCAAATGCAACTACTGTGGAAAATTAGGACATTGGGAGAAAGAGTGTAGGAAGAAGTTGCAAGATACCAAAAGAAATGCTATGCATAATTCGGCTCCTTCTCAGCCTGCTTACAACCCTGACGTAGTTCCGCAAATTTCCACTGAAGCTTTAGGACAGGTCGTTCAGGCTCTTTTAAGAGCACAAAAAGACCAGGAAAAAAACTAATTGTTGGGGCTGTGAGTAGCTACCTTACCCCTGTAATCCATCATAATGACACAAGAATTTTTGTGAAAGGTAGCATACAAGAGAAAGAAATTGATTTTTTGCTTGATACAGGTGCAGAAATTACCATAATTCCTACAAAATTGGCTAAAGGTTTAGACATTCCGTACAAGAAAACCAAATTTTCTTTAACTGGCGTAATAGGTGAAGATTCTGATTTGTATGAATCCCCGCCCATAGATGTACAATTTGGCCCGAAAACTCTGACTACAAAATTGTTATGTGCTCCATTAAATACAGGTGCTATTTTAGGCATGGATCTCCTGAGACAAATACATCTAACTTTAGATGTGTCCTCAGAATCTGCTAGCATTAAAATTTCCTCAGCACAAGTTTCTACCAATAATGTGATCCCTCCTGAGTATGCTTTCTTACAGAATCATCCATTTTGGGCTAAAGACAAGGATGATTGTGGTTTGTTGACAGGTGTAGAACCAATTAAATTGACGGGGACTCCACCCCCGGTCACCAAACAATATCCGATCAATAAGGAAGCTATACAGGGGATCAAACCTATTGTAGAAAAGTTGCTGAAGCAGGGAGTGCTAGTTAAAACCAATAGTCCCTGTAACTCGCCCATATGGCCCATCAAGAAATCCAATGGGACATGGAGACTTACAATAGACTACAGAGTAGCCAATAAAAATATTGATAAAATCACCCCCCTAGTGGCAGATCCTTCCACAATTTGTAATGGCATACCATTAGAGAGTAAGATTTTTTCAGTAATTGATATGTCTATTGTTCAGTAATTGTTCAGTAATTGATACATGTTAAAAGGTATATCCTCTGTTCTTGCAGGCAGGGAAGATTAACATTGAATGTTAATGTTTGGGATCCTCTGAATTAGTCAGGGAAGTTGTTTCTATCCTCTGTCTAATCAGGGAAGGTTTGTTTAATTATCCTCTAAATTGCTAGAGAAGGTTTACCCTCTAAAAAGTCTTTTAGAGATGAAAGTTTGATCCTCTGTTGTTTGAAACTCAGGGAAGAGTTAGCATTACGTGCTAGTTATTTTGTTTTATCCTCTAAAAGTTGAAAAGGTGAAAGATCCTTTCCATTTCTTTCAGGGAAGATTAGCGTAACGTGCTAATAGTTTGTGATGTGTTGGTAACAAGTAAGATTCTGTGTTAATGAGTATACCCTCGGTTGATCAGAAATTTTAGTGTTTTTGTTTTTGTGATACAGAACATCACAAAATGGTTAGGAAAAATGCTAGACTGATTCCAACAACTGAAAAAAATGGCCTTGCTACCCCCTTGTGGTCAGATGGTGAATTTAAAACACTGTTAGGAGAACAGATGAATCTAATAGTAACTGAAAAAGTTAGACAAGAACTAACACAGAAATATGAGATTCATCCAGACAAGATTTGGTCGGTAGATGAGTGTAAGAAAGTACTAGGAGCAAGTGTTCGCAAGAACAATGTAAAAGGAATTATATGTTGTCATAGAGAATTTGGTTTAGCACTAGCAACAGAACAGTCTAAACGCAACTCAGAGCTAGAGAAAGAGAACAAAGAGCTACGTGCTAGAGTTTCCGCATTGACCAAGAAATTGAACCGCAACAAAGATGCAGAAAAAACTGATGTGGAAGAAGTAATTCCGCCTGATAACATTTACCCTGATTTACGAGCGTTCTTTGAAACAGATGTAGCCATCCAATCAGTCACTGATAAGCCTGTAAATTCAGTTTATGTGTGTGGAGCTAGGAAAAGATCACAGGGAATTGAGGAAAATGAAAGTGTTTTTACCCACCCTTCTGAAGTCTGAATACAAACTGTCGCAAAAGCCCTTAGACCTAAGGACATAGAACGACTCTCTGAGAGCTTACCCTCACCACGTAAACAGTTTTCTGAATTTAGAAGAGCATTGATTGGAAAAATTCGTCTATATGACATGTCGTTAACAGAAGTCACACAGTTAATGTCACAAATTTTAACTGATTCTGAATTCAACAGTTTTGAATCTGCAGTGACTTCTGAACTACAACATGCCAGTAGAAGTGACATGAGAGAAGGTGTTTTGAAAATCCTAAAGACTATCTTAGGACCCAAAATAGATTGGTCTAGAATTACTAGCTGTGTTCAAAAGAAAGAAGAAACTGTGAATGAATATACTGAGAGGTTTTGTCAGTCAGCAGTAACGTACAGTGGAATAGTGGATGATTCTGAAAGTGTGCTCGATGACAAAGGACCACTAGTCCGCATCTGGTCAGATGGCCTTGTAGCTGAATACAGAAGAGCTTTGCCATTCCTAGATCTAACTTGGTCTCACGGAACTCTCAGAAGTAATTTAGAAAGGTTGTCTGCATGGGAAAAAGATGCTGATGTTAAAGCCAAAGTGAGAGTAGCCGCAGCAGCTACATTTAGCACAACCCAACCAGAAAGCAGGTGGTCTAAAAAAGAAGGCAAATGCAACTACTGTGGAAAATTAGGACATTGGGAGAAAGAGTGTAGGAAGAAGTTGCAAGATACCAAAAGAAATGCTATGCATAATTCGGCTCCTTCTCAGCCTGCTTACAACCCTGACGTAGTTCCGCAAATTTCCACTGAAGCTTTAGGACAGGTCGTTCAGGCTCTTTTAAGAGCACAAAAAGACCAGGAAAAAAACTAATTGTTGGGGCTGTGAGTAGCTACCTTACCCCTGTAATCCATCATAATGACACAAGAATTTTTGTGAAAGGTAGCATACAAGAGAAAGAAATTGATTTTTTGCTTGATACAGGTGCAGAAATTACCATAATTCCTACAAAATTGGCTAAAGGTTTAGACATTCCGTACAAGAAAACCAAATTTTCTTTAACTGGCGTAATAGGTGAAGATTCTGATTTGTATGAAACCCCGCCCATAGATGTACAATTTGGCCCGAAAACTCTGACTACAAAATTGTTATGTGCTCCATTAAATACAGGTGCTATTTTAGGCATGGATCTCCTGAGACAAATACATCTAACTTTAGATGTGTCCTCAGAATCTGCTAGCATTAAAATTTCCTCAGCACAAGTTTCTACCAATAATGTGATCCCTCCTGAGTATGCTTTCTTACAGAATCATCCATTTTGGGCTAAAGACAAGGATGATTGTGGTTTGTTGACAGGTGTAGAACCAATTAAATTGACGGGGACTCCACCCCCGGTCACCAAACAATATCCGATCAATAAGGAAGCTATACAGGGGATCAAACCTATTGTAGAAAAGTTGCTGAAGCAGGGAGTGCTAGTTAAAACCAATAGTCCCTGTAACTCGCCCATATGGCCCATCAAGAAATCCAATGGGACATGGAGACTTACAATAGACTACAGAGTAGCCAATAAAAATATTGATAAAATCACCCCCCTAGTGGCAGATCCTTCCACAATTTGTAATGGCATACCATTAGAGAGTAAGATTTTTTCAGTAATTGATATGTCTAATGGATTCTTTTCTGTACCGTTGCACTCTGACAGCCAGCCATGGTTAGCTTTCACAGTTGACTATGAGCAATACCAGTGGACACGTTTGCCACAGGGATTTCAAAACTCCCCAACCATATACCATCAGGCTGTCAGACGTGATTTGTGTGACCCAGAATGTCCGGTAAAACAGTCCACTATGATCCAATATGTCGATGATATTTTGATTGCCTCAACAGATCACGAGGTACATCAAACTGAATTGGCAGCATTGTTGGACTATTTGCATAAGAAAGGACACAAATGCAGCTTTCACAAAGCTCAAATTGCTAAAAAGCAAGTCACATTTCTGGGTCAAACAATTGGTGCAGGAAATAGATCCATTACACAGGATCGAGCGGCTTCAGTCAAAGCCATACCCCCGCCTACTACCATTAAAACACTCCGATCATTTTTAGGAACGGCAGGTTACTGTCGACCTTGGATTGAAGACTATGCCTCAATTGCACAGCCGCTCTATGACTTGTTGAAAGGCCATGGTAAAGATTCTGATACTGTTTGTATGGAAGAATGTCACCTCAAAGCGTTCAATGATTTGAAGAGAGCACTATGTCAAGCACCAGCATTAGGAATTGCCCAAACTGATAGACCATTTGTGCTTTATGTCCATGAACATTTAAGCTTCATGACTGCATGTCTAATGCAAGATCATGGGGGCAGTTTACGCCCAATTCATTACTATTCTGGTAAACTTGACATAGTAGCTCAAGGCATGGGCCCATGCCTCAGAGCAGTACAGGCAGTGCACCTAGCGCTTCAGGCTTCATCAGGAATGGTGTTAGGACAGTCTGTAAACGTAAGATGTCCACACGCAGTGTCCGCATTAATGAATCAAGCAAAAGTCACTTCTGTAACCTCCTCCCGTTGGGGAAATTGGTTAGCAACTCTCACAGCCCCGAATATTGTCTTACAGCGTGTACCTGTCACGAATCCGTCCTCATGTATGATGTCTGCTATGACTGAAGTTTTGTTAGAGGATGAAGAAGAAATGACTCACGATTGTGTTACGCTTACATATACAACTACGAGTGACGTAAAAGAAACTCCCATAGAGAATTCAGATTTTGAGTTGTTTGTTGACGGTTCAGCTCAAGTAATTGAAGGTAACAGACGAGCCGGTTATGCAGTAACGTCCACCACTGAAGTGGTTGCTTCAGGTCGTCTTCCAGATCATTTTTCAGCTCAAGCTGCAGAACTAGTAGCCTTAACAAGAGCATGCACGCTAGCTTCAGGATCAGTTGCTAATATCTACACAGATTCCAGGTATGCTTTTTGGGTAATTCATGATTTTGGTGTCATTTGGCAAGCCAGACAGTTTCTAACTTCTGCTGGATCCCCCATTAAGCATGCTGGATTAGTGAAAGATCTAATGTTTGCCATGAAACTTCCAAAGAAATTAGCAGTGATCAAAGTGAAAGCACATCTCACCACTAATACTACGGAAGCTAAAGGTAATGCTCTTGCTGATATAGCGGCTAAACAGGCTTGTTTTTATGCAACCGTACAAGTGTGTTCAGGTAGTGCAGCACAGAAGACAATTCTGCCTCCTGAATCAATAATTGATCTGTACAAAGACGTTACTCTGTATGAAGCATGGACATGGTTAGACAAAGGAGCCACAGTGGATTCATCTGGTTGCTGGACAAAAAGGGGAAAATATGTTGCTCCCGAATCACTGCTGCCATATTTGGCTCAACAAATACACAGTTTAGGTCACAGTGGTCCAGCAACAATGAATCACAGGTTCTCAAATCAGTGGTGGAATCCAAAATTCAGAAATGTAGCCACAGAAACAGCCAAGAGGTGTGTTACATGTCAGAAAAATAATGATATACCAGCAGCCACTACACCAGCAGCACATACCCCAGCTCCACCAGGACCATTTCGTCACTTGCAAGTTGATTACATATCATTGCCTCGTTGTAAGGGAAAAACTGATGTTTTGGTAGTAATAGACAAGTTCTCAAGATGGGTAGAAGCTTATCCAACAGGGCGTGCTACAGCTGCACATACTGCTAAATGTCTTGTCACTGATTTCATTCCCAGATGGGGATTACCAGATTGCATTGACTCAGATCAAGGTACACACTTCACAGGACAGGTAGTCAAGGAAGTGTCTAGAATGTTGCAGATTAAGTGGAACCTTCACTGCCCCTATAGGCCACAAGCATCAGGGCAGGTTGAACGTGCAAACAGAACTATCAAAACCAGACTAAGCAAAATGCATCAGGAAGGAGTAGCATGGGTCGAAGCGTTGCCAGCAGTACTGTGTAGTATGAGAGCGTCACCTAACAGATCAGTAGGACTGAGCCCTCATGAGATTATTACTGGACGCCCAATGCAGATGCCAGGTGTGATTGATCTTAGAAATGCTGATGTACATATTGCCTCAGATGCCCTGATCACTTACTGTGAAAACCTCACAAAGGCAGTACAGAGTGCCAGAGAGAGAGTTGAGTCGTGTTGGCAGACTCCACCAGAAGGTGGACACACTATCATCCCAGGTCAATGGGTTATGATAAAGTCATTCAAAAACAAGCCACTAGAGCCTAAGTGCCATGGACCATATCAAGTGATGTTGATTACAGCAGCTGCAGTATTGTGTCAGGGAAAGAAAACCTGGACTCATGTGTCACACTGTAAAGTTGTTCCTCCACCTACAGGGATAGGATAGGACACGAACCAGTGGGGAGCCGAGGGGAAGAACCGATTGCAACATGCGACGGGGGCCAACCCTTCGGTGAAGAATCCCTCATAGGTCACCCATCCATTAGTCCATCCTCACCTCACTGCGTTCTTTAGGTGTCATAATTAAGAAATAAGGAAAGAAGGAACAACAATAGCAGACTCAGAAAAGTTTACAACCCTAGTGTTTGAACAAATACTGCTGCTCTCCTTTTGTTTTCTCTCTTCCTCTGTGCAGGTACCACTTGCTGACCCGAGACCCATACGCACCGACCTCCTCATCTGCGTATGAAGACACAAACTGAAGAAATCAACTAGACCTACTTCAGAGCCAACTATCACAAAAGGATAAAGAAAAGAAAAAAAAATACACAACGCAGAGACGACGAAATCTTCAGTCATCCATCGACATGATCAAGATTGTCCTACTACTACACATCATAAAGATCGCACAAAGTCCAGACTCCAGAAATGACATATTCTTAGAGCTGATGAATATGTCAAAAACGCCTTGTTTGCCGGAAAGAACATTTGGAGGTCACATCCGAAGATGACTGCATTCCAGGACTCACTTGTGCACAAACATGATGATCCAACAAGACATTCTTGATCTTTTCAGCATAATTACACCAAGATGACTGAAGATAATTCTTCATGGTTCAGAAACTTGATTGATCACAAGAAAATCACAGTTCCAACCAGAAAACACTCACGGACTCTAATTGCATGTTTTATTTCTGTGTAAGCATGCAATTGCAGAAACCTCAACACAGAGCAAGCTATGTGCCTGTAACTTACACAAGTTACAAGAATGAACTTTTAAGTGTTTAAATTTGTATATAGTGTGGGAGTTATTTAGAACTCCCAAAGGGGGAATTGATGAAATACAAATTTATCAAAATGTTTAATTTAGGTTCCAGTACAATAGTATATAAACTGACAAATATTCTGTACATTGAATGTAACATTTAAGGGTGGAATGTAAATGATATCAGCTGTGAAACAGTTTCCAGCAAGAGAATCTGGCAAATCCTGTTTTTCTCCATTGTAAGTTAAATGAGTCTGATCACTGAGCCTTTCACCTTTTGTCTTTAATGGCTCTGGGATGGCTCTAAGGAACCAGAGTTCCTGGCCACTATCAGCATTTGAATAGTTATGCTGATTCCATTGGATTGGTAATGCCCTCAGAGTAGGGTGTGTTCGTACTACATTTGCATGCTTTGTTTGAATTTGTCTCCACCTCCACAAGTCCCTCCTCCTAAAATGCCTATAATATACCATGTACAGTTACTTTAATTCAGACGATGTTGGAATGACTGCAGCTACCAGCAATAAAGAACTTCTGCTTGGAAAACGTCCATTGTCTCCTGGTCTCCTGAGCTTCTAACTTTTCTGCAAGGAAAAAGTTCACAACAAAACTTAAACCCCAAGGTGGGAAGGCGAGCACGAGAGATGCCAAATCAAAGAAATCAATAAAACAAAACAAACTAGCTAAAGTTAATTCAACTAACCTAACTACCAAACAAAAAATGTAGAAAAAAGTCTTCGGCGTCAAGACGCTCTGACTAAACTATACTAACTAAATAACAAAACTTACAAATTGGGCACTCTCCTAAACTAGTGTGTCTAACATAATTCAAAACATCCTAAGTGCAAAGTGTATGTCGCGCGACCTACTAACCTGCTCTCTCTTCCCGCTTTTACACACTCCGTGTAAGATGATCAGGCTGAACAGTATAATTTCAAAACACTATATGCAACAATAAACAGAACTCGAATGTTAGACACACAGAAATCAGTGACAGCAAGTCAAACAAGCGCAACAGACAAAGTGAGCACACAGCTGTCCGACATCGGAGTAATCACAGTATTTAACTGCAGCAGTGAGATGTGATTGGCAGAGGTGAACCGAAACGTCATCGCCCTTCATTAAGATTGGCAGTAGATGGATCCAATGGACACCTGAAACACACACACACACACAACCACAACAACAACAACAACAACAACAACAACACACCCACATGTCCATATTGCAACACTAAACTACGTACGAGTACGTAACACTTCCCCCCTTAAAGATTTAAATTACTTTTAAAGATAAAACATTGAAACGTAGACATACCAAAAAAAAAATATATTAGTTATCTATTATTATGCTCTCGACAAAGCGTCAGCAACAACATTTTCAGAACCTTTCTTATGCTTAATGTTGAGGTTGTAGTTCTGCAGGAATAACGACCAACGCATGAGTCGTTGATTATGATTATACATCCTCGACAAAAATACTAACGGGTTATGATCAGTATATACCGTAACAGGTAAAGCAGAAGAACCGACATAAACCTCAAAGAACTCCAATGCTAGAAGAAGTCCAAGAGCTTCCTTCTCTATTGTAGAGTAATTTATCTGGTGCTTGTTAAATTTTCGTGAAAAATAACAAACTGGATGATCTAGACAAATGTCATCTTCCTGAAGAAGTACGGCGCCAGCACCCAACGCACTCGCATCCACTTCAAGCTTAAATGGACGCGAGAAATCCGGAGCGGCTAGGACAGGTGCACTACTTAACAGGGTCTTTACGCTATTAAAAGCATGTTGGCATGATTCTGACCATATGAAATCAGTTGCAGGACTTAACAGATTGGTAAGGGAATGTACAACAGTTGAGAAATTTCGGCAAAAATTCCTATAATACCCAGCCATGCCTAGGAAACGACGTAACTCTCGTCGTGTGGTGGGCACAGGAAAATCAATAATCGCGGAAACTGTTGCACCCTCCGGCCGGACTTGACCCTGTCCGACTACCTTACCTAGATATGTAATTGTGGCTTTCCCAAACTCACATTTTGCTAGATTTATAGTTAAGGACGCACTTGCTAAACGTTTAAATACTGTTCTCAGGAGGGACAAATGTTCATGCCAGTCGGAGGAATATATCACCAGGTCATCAAGGTAAGCATTACAATTTGGTACTCCTGATAACACAATATTGACAAGACGCTGAAATGTTGCCGGAGCGTTTCGCAATCCGAACGCCATTACCTTGTACTGTAGAAAATTATCAGGAGTTACGAAAGCGGATATCTCTGCAGCGCGTGGTGTAAGAGGGACCTGCCAGTAACCTTTAAGTAGATCTAATTTGGTTACGAATCTTGCGGAACCCAAGTTGTCTATACAGTCCTCCATCCTAGGTAGAGGATAACTGTCTGGAAGAGTAACAGAGTTTACTTTTCTATAGTCTGTACAGAATCGAAATGTACCATCTGGTTTTGAGACAAGAAGACACGGTGAACTCCATGGGCTGAAACTGGGTTCAGCTAGATCGTTTTTTAGCAAGTACTCAACTTCTGTTTTCATCACTGATCGTTTTGTACTATTTACTCGGTAAGCGTGTTGTTTGATTGGAAAATCACATGTGATCTGAATGTCATGTTGTATCACAGTCGTTTGGGATGGAATATCACCAAACAGCATAGGGAAATCACGAATCACTTCTATAACATCCTGCTTCTGGGCTTTGGACAAATCAGATAGAAACGATGGTAATGACTGTAGTATTTCAGAGTTAGACAGTCTGGCACACCCATGAGCATTACGAAGGGAAACGCCATCAACAAACGACTCACCAGCAGATGGCGATATCACCTCGCAATCCTCGGCAGTGGGTGCTGAAACAACTGCAACAGACGTAGCAACAGAATTAGATTTCAGAGTATCCATTTCCTCAATTCTTTCAGATGATTTTCTGGAACGATACAACTTTAACATATTTACATGACATGTTCGAAATTTCCGTTTACGATCTGGAGTATGCACAACATAATCTGTCTCACTCAACTTTTTCGATACCACGTATGGACCAACAAATCGAGCAGACAGAGCAGAACCAGGAATTGGTAAAAGTATCAATACTTTGTCTTCAGGTTTAATCTCACGAATAACAGACTTTATGTCGAAATGCTTTTTCATGCTCCTCTGAGCTGCAGCCAGATGTTCTTTTGCAAACGTACAGGCAGTATGCAAGCGCTCTCGGATTCGGCAAACATAATCCAGTATATTTTCCTTAGGTGCGGTATCCTCACGCAACATTCCCTCTTTTAAAACTTTGAGTGAACCACGCACGGTATGTCCAAACACTAGATCTGCAGGACTAAAACAAAGAGACTCTTGAACTGTTTCGCGAACACCAAATAAGACTAACGGAACTCCCTCATCCCACTCTTTACCGGAGCTTAAACAGTATTTGCGCAGCATTGATTTTAACGTTTGGTGAAAACGTTCAATTGCCCCTTGGCTTTCGGGATGGTACGGACTCGAAACTCTGTGTGATATTTCCAAGGTTTTTAACACCTGTCTGAACAGTCTGGAGAGAAAATTCGTTCCCTGGTCCGTCTGTACAACTTTTGGCAATCCAAATGTGGAAAAGAACTTAATTAATGCCTTTACAATTGTAACAGAAGTAATTTTTCTCAGGGGAATTGCTTCTGGATATCGTGTTGCGGAGCACATAATTGTTAGCAAAAACTGATTTCCTGACTTGGTCTTTGGTAAAGGGCCGACACAATCTAAAATGACATGCTCAAAAGGCTCTCCAATTACAGGGATCGGAATCAATGGAGCTGGTGGGATCTTTTGATTTGGTTTTCCCGTTACCTGACACACATGACAAGTGTTACAATACTGACAGACATCTTTCTTCAGACCAGGCCAAAAGAAATGTTTCAATATACGATCATATGTTTTTGTAATTCCTAGATGACCTGACATCGGATGATCATGAGCCAAACTTAATACTTGCTGTCTGTAAGCAGTGGGTAACACAATTTGACAGGTAACATCCCACTCATTATCTATCCCAGCGACAGGTCTCCACTTACGTAACAGTAACTCATTGTCTATCACATATTCAGCTTTTCGATCTTTTACAGATTTTGGATGCTCAACAGCAGTGAAAAACTTGGTCAAAGAAGGATCATCTCGCTGTGATGCTACCATCCGTTCACGTTTTATTGGTACTGTCAACACTTCTAAATCAGTCACAACTCCATCAACCCTTTGTTCTGGTTTTACAACCTTAGAACACTGCAACTCGGATGAAGAGTTCTCTTCAGCAAAGAGTGGCATCATGAATGAATCATTTAACGTAATGTCATTGCCTATTCTTCGCTTTTGCGCGCGCGTCACAACATTTGCGGGAAACACATCCGGAAATGTATCAGCAATATCATTAGTGTTAACAAAGTCAGGCTTGTCAACCACTTCTACAACAGGTGTCACCTTTCCTCCAGCCAAATCATTGCCAAGAATCAACGTAACCCCTTTCACAGGAAGGGCAGAACGTACTGCAACCTTAACAAAACCTGAAATCAACTCGCACTGTAAATGAACACGATGTAGCGGAACCTTTATAATGTCCATTCCAATACCCTGAACTAGTACACTTGAACCACACGATGTCCGTTCGGACAATGGAAGGACCTCAGATACAATAAATGACTGAATTGCCCCAGTGTCTCGTAAAATCTGGATCTCTTTTTGTTCCTCAGCTCTACCATCTATGGACAGTAAACCTTTCATCATGAATGGTTTAAATCTCTCATCAAACTCATCCGCTTTCGACACATGATCAGAGCGCACGGGCATTGTTCTCACAAAACCAACTGGTTTTGGTGGTCCAGGTTGTTTCCGTTTTAAAATTAGACAATCGGCAATTACGTGTCCTGTTTTATGACAATAAAAGCATTCTCTTGTTTCTTTCGGCTGTGATGTATTAACCTTAAAACGGGGACTCAAATTTTGTGGTGCAGGCAAAGACAGCATTTTGTCAGCACGAGTCGAAACGAATACACTCTTGTGAGTTAAAACAAATTCGTCGGCCAAAACTGCAGCCTGAGACAAATTCGTTACCTTTTGTTCGTTTAAATAAGTAACCACACGTTCAGGTAAGCAATTTTTGAACTCTTCCAAAAGCATCAAATCCCTCAGAGAATTAAAATCTTTCGTCTTATTCGCAGCTACCCACTTATCGAAAAGAATTCCTTTTTCACGGGCAAATTCTACGAACGTTTGCTGTGCTGTTTTTTTTTGATTTCGAAATCTGTCGATAAGCCTCGGGCACAAGCTCATAAGCGCGAAGAATCGCGTTCTTCACTGTGTCATAGTGCAAGCTATCCTCTACCGGCAGTGCTGAAATAACCGCCTGTGCTTTTCCGACCAACCTACACTGTAATAAAAGAGACCATACCTCTTTCGGCCATTTAAGTGCGGATGCTAGACGCTCAAACGCTGAAAAATAGGTATCCACCTCGGATTCTCTGAAGTGAGGCACCAAAGATATGTGCTTACTAACATCAAAGACAGCTGTTGAAACATCACTTGAAACATGTGAGGTAACCACAGGATTGGACATAACCGAGTCAGAGACAACTCTCCTTGACTCCAACTCAAGTTCTTTCAATTTTACCTGTGTTTCAGCCTCAATCTCTAAACTGCGTATCTTGAGACGCATCTCCATGTCGGCCTTACGTGTTTCTGCCCGGTCCTGCATTTCCATCTGCATTCGGGCGAGTCGGACCTTAAGTCGCACATCGCCACTAGCACCACCGGAAAGCGGAGAAAAAGGAGAAAAGGGCGGCATGGCAGCCTTAGTCTCGGCCCCGACCTCCACCTCGGCAGCCTCGCTCAGCACCTTCTCCACTGTACCAGGGCTTTTTGAACACGTCTCCACTGCCGACCAGCCAGCCTCCACACCATCCGCATCTGTCAACTCAAGCACATGAAGTTCAACCAGCCCTTGATGAATAGCAGCTTTAATTGTTGCCTTTAATGCTTGTCTCACCACAGAGATTCCATAGTGGTCAGCGATTTTTAACAAATCATCCTTTCTGCACTTGTTCAATGCATCTAACGTTGGTGTATCAATAAACGACTGCAAATCAAAATCAGGTGTACTCATGATTTCAACTTTCACGTTACTGTCACTATCTCCGTTTACAATGCAACCAAGCGTTTCCTTGCAAAATCCCGCATAAAGAAATACACACACTATAATTATCATTGACCGGGAAAAATCCAACTGTTTGGATCGCGGACGAGCCCCCATAAATGTTACGTCCCTTTTAATGTTGTCTAGAGAACAAGGGAATAACACTTTTAAAAATGGTGTGTGTGTGTACCTCAAAGTGCAGGACAGAGCAAGAAAAGAAAACCGTACTCTTCAAATTCAGCTCAAAGGGATTTATTAATCCTCAAGGCCATAATAAATGATTGAAGAAAATAATATTTACAATATGTACAAACAATGAATGACAACAACAAACAACAAACACTTAAACAAACTTAAACCCCAAGGTGGGAAGGCGAGCACGAGAGATGCCAAATCAAAGAAATCAATAAAACAAAACAAACTAGCTAAAGTTAATTCAACTAACCTAACTACCAAACAAAAAATGTAGAAAAGAAAAGTCTTCGGCGTCAAGACGCTCTGACTAAACTATACTAACTAAATAACAAAACTTACAAATTGGGCACTCTCCTAAACTATTGTGTCTAACATAATTCAAAACATCCTAAGTGCAAAGTGTATGTCGCGCGACCTACTAACCTGCTCTCTCTTCCCGCTTTTACACACTCCGTGTAAGATGATCAGGCTGAACAGTATAATTTCAAAACACTATATGCAACAATAAACAGAACTCGAATGTTAGACACACAGAAATCAGTGACAGCAAGTCAAACAAGCGCAACAGACAAAGTGAGCACACAGCTGTCCGACATCGGAGTAATCACGGTATTTAACTGCAGCAGTGAGATGTGATTGGCAGAGGTGAACCGAAACGTCATCGCCCTTCATTAAGATTGGCAGTAGATGGATCCAATGGACACCTGAAACACACACACACACACACAACCACAACAACAACAACAACACACCCACATGTCCATATTGCAACACTAAACTACGTACGAGTACGTAACAACCCACCATAGATCATTTCTCAAATAGCTTATCTGATCTGTCTCAGCTGCTGCCCGAACCCAAACAAACAGATGAACTAGACGAACTAACTAGCACTATGAGCACCATTCTCTCTAGAACATTGGATATTGTTGCACCCATTAGATTAAAAAAGGTCAGAGAAAAAAGTATAGCACCATGGTACAATAATACTACATATGTTTTAAAGAGAGAAACCCGTAATTTAGAGCGTAAATGGAAAAAAACTAATTTAGAGGTCTTTAGAATCGCGTGGAAAGACAGTATGTCACGTTATAAAAAGGCCCTTAAAACGGCCAGGGCTGAGCACCTCAGCAAATTAATAGAAAACAACCGAAATAATCCAAGGTTTTTATTTAATACCGTGGCTAGACTAACAAATAAACAGACGTCATCTGAACAAAATACCTCGTTACAGTTTAGTAGTAATGATTTTATGAACTTCTTCACCGAGAAAATTGAAAACATCAGAATCAAAATCGTAAACGTTCAATCTTTGCTCGCGCCTTATAATTCTGCCACAATTATCACCCCGCAAGAACAATTACAATGCTTTACAACTATAGAACAAAAAGAGTTAAATAAACGTATCACTTCATCTAAAACAACAACATGTTTATTAGATCCTATACCAACTAAACTACTGAAAGAATTGTTACCTATAGTGGAAGAGCCTCTTCTCAATATTATTAACTCGTCTTTATCTTTAGGTCATGTTCCAAGAACGTTCAAGCTGGCAGTTATAAAACCTCTTATTAAGAAACCACAATTAGATCCAAATAATCTAGCAAATTACAGACCCATTTCAAATCTTCCATTTATGTCAAAACTATTAGAAAAAGTTGCGTCCGCTCAACTCGGCTCTTTC
>JAZAVI010001370.1:0-19281 GCA_036326025.1 Chrosomus eos
TGCATTCCTGGGGATCGCAAAAGGATCTTTTGGAGGGGTGGGAGAACGGTCCGAGGGCCTTTTCTTCTTCCTTACCCGGAAGATCCAGCTCTATCTCCCCGGTGTTGGAAGCACGCTCTGCGGTTTCTTCCGCTCGGGGAGAGAGAGCCCTTTTTTCCTTCATATTCTTCCTCCGAGGAGGTTTGTGTTGAGAATATTGAAAGTGAAAGCAAGCACACACACTGTTGAATTAGATTCGCCATCTATTTTTCCAGTATATGATGAACTGGTGGAGGTTTTGTCCCGTGCTGTTAGTAAATTAAATATTTAATGGCCAGCTGAGAAAAAGGAACGCTCGTCTTAAGAAACTTGACGAGCGTTTTCTTATTTCTATCACATTATCTCCACCACGAGGCTTCCATTTTTTTTTCCCTGATTTACACACTGAATATTTAAATTATGGAATAAACCGTATTTATCACTACTTTCAGCCCTCGTGTTAAATGTTTATTCAAGATTAGAGGGTTGAAAGATTACGGTTATGATATGATGCCCCAGGCTGAACAGAAATAAAAATAGGAAAATGCTATTTTTTCACCTGGTCTAGTATCATCATTTAAGTCTCTGCTTTGCTCATAAGCCTATACTAAAGAATCTCGCGTTTGCCGAGGCAGCGTGTAGGTTTAATGTTGTAATCAGAATCTAGCTCGGATCTCGCGTTTGCCGAGGCACCGCTTAGATTTCGAGTGTATTTTGCAAAAATAAGATTCTGTGGCTGGGATTTCGCGTTTGCCGAGGCAGCGCGTAGGTTTAAGCACAACTACTTTGGTTTTATGGGTAAAGCTTATACGGCAGCAGGTCAGCTGGAGAATGTTTATAGAAATCTATATTATAATGCTCCAGGCTTATCAGGCCGATCTGCTGGGGTTCTGGATATAGCGAAATTTGAGCCTTCGGGTCTCTTCGGCGACGCATTCCATGCGGTCGTTGTTAGGTGATAAAAGATATATATATATAAAAAAAATATATATATAATAAGGTTTCTCCCTCGCTGTGTCCAGCCCCCCTGGGGCTGCTGGGCGTGAGCAGCCCAGCCGTCGAGTTCATCATATTATGTGCACAGAAAGAGAGTGCTGCGTCTCGTGTTCCTCCATGTAGATACTGGAGACAGACGCAACCCTCTCAACCGAAGTCGCCTAAGCCTAAGCCGGATCTGAGGACCGTTCTTCAGGCGAAGAAAGCTTCGGTTCAAAAAAAAAAAAAGGCCTGATGCTTAGGCATCAGGCCTGTGAGGACAGCCCCGACCGGAGTGGAGCGGTGTTCACCTCATTACACGGTGCCCGTTCCACTTCGGGGTCCTCACGAGACCCTCCTGCCAACCCTGCCACCTCTGGTGCTTCAGGGCGCAGTGGTCTCCAGCGAGTCGCTGGTGCTATGCTGCGGCACAGCATCGGTTTCGCGCCCTCTGAGGGGGGTTTTAGAGCAGTCAGGTAGTTCCTGCCGGTATGTTTCAGGCTCCAGATTTGGCTCTCTCAGTAACACCAGAGACCAGCCTCGAGAGGCTGGTTCCCTTAGTAAATTTTCTGGCAGCGTGGAAGCTTCTGCCGAATATTTCTCATTGGGTCCTGCAGATTGTAGAGAAAGGATACAGAATCCAGTTTGGCTCTCGTCCTCCTCGTTACAGCGGGGTGCTACCCACAGTGGTGCATCCCGAGCAGGCTCTGGTAATGGAGCAAGAAGTAAGGGCCCTGTTAGCAAAAGAGGCTATAGAACAGGTGTACTCACCCGACCGAGAGTCGGGTTTTTACAGCCGTTATTTCATTGTTCCAAAGAAGGATGGAGGGTTGCATCCCATTTTAGATCTTCGCCTGTTGAATCGGTCAGTTCAGAAACTCAAGTTCAAGATGCTGACCCTCAAGCAGATCGTGACCCAAATCAGATCCGAGGACTGGTTTGTCACGATAGATCTAAAGGATGCATACTTCCATATCTCCATCCTCCCTCAGCACAGGAAGTTCCTAGGGTTTTCTTTCGGGGGCAAAGAATACCAATATCGGGTTCTTCCTTTCGGTCTAGCTTTATCACCCCGCACTAGGGCTGTGCGATATGGACAAAAAAAAATTATCACGATTTCTTGGGGGTTTTTTCGATTTCGATTTTAATCACGATTTTGACACAAACATACATGCTTTACAGTTTTAATGCCTTTTGTGTGAATTTGAAACATATTTCCAAAGGAAACCAATTAGAGCTTTATCGTGTAGCACCAAATCTAGTAAAACATTACATATTGCTCTTTGTATTGTTGTAAAATACATTCAAAATCAAAAAGATCAATTATTTTATATATAGTCTAGTCTACTATAAAATTAAGACATATTAAGTATAGCACAGCTGTTTAATGAGGCAACAAAATATGATAGATAAAACAGAACAAAAAAGTCTATTAATAATCTTTCATTGAGCAAAAGTATTATGATCTGATTATGAAAGACTCCAATACAGTGCTGCACAAAGCGCTTATGCGCATCCCGAGCGCAGAATGATGCGCTTGAAGCAACACTGTCACAGCGCGCAGGCGCAGCGCGTCGAGTCCGCATTGAAAAGTTCAAAGCACAAAGGAAATACATATCGATGCATAGTGTATTATACAGTATCTATCTATGCAATAGTTTATTGAGCCTTTTCTTTTAACAGTTTTAAATTTCAGTTACTGTGCGCGTGATGAACAATTATAGTGCTCTGACTCTAGTGTTGTGATCTAACAGACACACGGTAGAAACGAACAGTCCAGCAAGATAGTCATTTAATGCAAAACCATAGAGCTTTATCTACAGATCAAGTTTAATAATATTAACATTGAATGACCATCTTGACTTAGAGAGAGTTGCATCGTTGACTGTCGTAACCGAACGCGACGCGCTGTTTGATGCTGAATGGAGAATGACTGACAGCCGCAGCGGAGGAAACTACTTGTAAACCAACCAATGGTATTCCCTTACCTTCCCAGAGAAAGAAACTGGTGAGGCAAGCCCCTTTGCGCTACTATTTCCATGCACTCGCGCTCCCTTCTGGCACGCGCACCTGTTCGCAGTTCACTAAATCTCTGCTACCCGCCCGGTCTGTTCTGTTCTCGCGCTCAATTTAGGCGCGCTGCATTCTGATTGGTTCAGATAGCATACTGCGAGGTTGGAGCCGGCAGCCGGGAGCGCGGAAAAAATCGTGCTATGAAGCGATTTAGAAATCGCGCATGCTCAAATCGCGATTTTATTACGATTTCGATTAATCGCACAGCCCTACCCCGCACGTTCACGAAATGCGTGGATACAGCTCTAGCCCCCTTGGGCTTCAGGGCGTACGTATTCTGAACTACATCGGTGACTGGCTGATTCTGCGGAATCGGAGCAGTTGGCGGTTCGGCACCGAGGTGTCGTTCTCGCTCTTATGCAGATGTTGGGGTTGATGCTCAATACCAAGAAGAGTGTGCTTTCTCCAGTATTGAGAACCACTTTCCTTGGTGTGGTATGGGATTCAGTAACGATGAGGGCCAGCCTATCGCCCGTTCGTGTAGCTGTTATCCTGGCAGCCACCAAAGAGCTAAAGCTAGGTCAGTCACGCACTGTAAAACAGTTCGAGAAACTGTTGGGTCTACTGGCAGCAGCGTCCAACGTGATACTTTTTGGCCTGCTGTACATGAGGCCTTTACAGTGGTGGCTCAGGACCAGAGGGTTCTCCCCGAGGGGAAACCCACTCCGTATGATCAAGGTTACGCGGCGATGCCTTCGTGCCTTAGAGATATGGAGGAAACACTGGTTCTTAACCCAGGGCCCGGTGTTGGGAGCTCTTTGCCATCGAGCTACTATCTCGACAGATGCTTCCCTCACCGGCTGGGGAGCGGTAATGGAAGGCCGCTCGGTTCAGGGTCTGTGGAAAAGCCATCATCTTTCGTGGCACATCAATTGCCTGGAGGTGATGGCTGTCTTCAATGCGTTGAGACATTTCCTTCCGGACCTAAGAGGCCATCATGTGCTCGTTCAAACAGACAACACATCAGTGGTCTCTTATCTGAACCGCCAGGGGGGTCTGAGGTCGCGTCCGCTTTGCAAACTGGCGCACCAGATCCTCCTGTGGTCCCTGGGGAAGGTACTCTCCCTGAGGGCAGTGTATATTCCTGGGGACCAGAATATAGGAGCAGACATCCTGTCGAGGCAGGAGCTGAGGCCAGGGGACTGGAGACTCCACCCCGAGGCGGTGGAGAAAATCTGGGAGGCATATGGCAGAGCAGAGGTGGACCTGTTCGCGTCTCACAACACGACGCACTGTCCCCTCTGGTATTCACTTACTCACCCGGCCCCCCTGGGGCTGGATGCCATGGTGCAGACATGGCCGAGGCTACGTCTGTACGCCTTTCCCCCTGTTGCTCTGCTCCCAGGAGTTCTGGAGCGGGTCCGTCAGTGTGGGATAAGCCTGCTGCTAGTAGCACCACGCTGGCCAAGTCGGATCTGGTTTGCGGACCTGATCCTTCTGCTAGACGGGCCTCCATTGGAGATCCCTTTGAGGAGGGACCTTCTGTCTCAGGCCGGGGGCACAATATTTCACCCTCGGCCAGAGATATGGAATCTTTGGGTTTGGCCTCTGAGGGGGCCCAACTTGTAGATAGTGGTCTTTCAGCTGAGGCTGTTGAGACCATCCTAAGCTCCAGAGCTCCAGCTACGAGGAAACTGTATGCGCTTAAATGGAGAGTTTTCTCCTTATGGTGTCACCGACATCAGTGGGATCCGGTTAATTGTTCTGTCAACACAGTAATCGAGTTCCTGCAGGAGCGCTTTGTGTCAGGTTTATGTCCTTCCACACTAAAAGTTTACGTGGCAGCCATTGCGGCTTACCATACCATGGTGGGAGGTATATCTTTGGGTCGAGACCCCCTGATTACACGTTTCCTTCGTGGCACTTTGAGGCTGAGGCCTGCAATTAGCACTAAGGTGCCAGCTTGGGATTTGACTGTAGTTCTAGTAGGCCTGTCTAGGGCTCCATTCGAGCCCTTAGATTCGGTCTCAGAGAAGTTCCTTACTCTTAAGACCATCTTTCTCCTAGCTATTTCGTCCCTCAAGAGAGTTGGTGACCTTCAGGCTCTTTCGGTCTCCCCCACCTGCCTTGAATTTGCACCGGGGATGGTCAAGGCGTTCCTTTATCCAAAACAGGGATACGTCCCTAAGGTGCCGACCTTGACTCCGAGGCCTATCGTGCTGCTGGCTTTCTGTCCTCCTCCGTTTGCAACTGCGGACCAGGAAAGACTGCACTTGTTGTGTCCAGTGCGAGCATTGGACACATATGTACATCGGACATCCTCAATCAGGAAGTCCGATCAACTATTTATTTGCTTTGGATCACCTAAAAAAGGTCTTCCTGCTTCAAAACAGTCAGTCAGTAAGTGGATAGTCGAGGCTATTTCACTTGCTTATGAGTACTCGGGCCAGCCTTGTCCTTTGGTGGTCCGAGCTCATTCTACCAGGAGTATGGCGGCTTCTAAAGCCTTGCTGCATGGGGTTTCTCTCCATGACGTTTGTGATGCGGCGGGCTGGTCCTCTCCGCTCACATTCGTGAGGTTTTACAGCCTGGACCTGGATGCTGCCCCAGGTTCTCAGGTGCTTAGTGCTTAGCTGAACAGTCTGACACTCAGGTACTTGAATTATGGCGCATTGGGTATTCTCGTTCCCGCAGCGTTTCGACGCATCTCGAAGTTCCCTTTTCGATAAGGGAACGTCTCAGGTTACTATTGTAACCATAGTTCCCTGAGAACAGGGAACGAGACGATGCGTCCCCCTGCCATACTTCTGGCGTCCCTGCGATCGGCTTGCTTCGGCACTGTCGAAGCTAATGCCGGCGAGCAGCGGAAGTGCTCTTATCCTTTCCTGGTCATGACGTCACCCGCCCGTGACGCTCATTCCCTTTTTCCATTGGACTAGTTGGCATAGATGCTTCAGACGCATTCACGCAGAAGGCGTTCCCGCAGCGTTTCGACGCATCGTCTCGTTCCCTGTTCTCAGGGAACTATGGTTACAATAGTAACCTGAGACGTTTTGTAATGTAAAAATGAATACTTTTTTTAGTGGAAACAACTATTTACAGACACAATATCTTATCAAATCATCAGCACCAACAATACAAACCAACTAAATCACATTACAACTTATAACACAGCATTTATGGCCTTCAAATGAACAGAAAAAGAGTCAAAAACACACATCTAAATGTCAGAGCGCGTCACGTGATGCATCTGAACCAATCACGTTGTCAGAAATTGACACCAGCCAATGAGATTTCGGTTTTAGAGTTAAATGCCCATTTTACTTTCACGATTGGTTGCTGATAAAAAGGAAATGACCATATTTGGATCCGACAGCGTTGAACAGGAGAAAGAGAGCTTTCCAACGGTGTGTGTGATGACAGGGTGCAGATAGCGATCGCAGAGCAGCATGTTGATATATAACGACAACTTTTTGTTGAATTTAGGAGAAATCTACAGACGCAAATGGACAAAGTGTAGTAAAATAAACACCTAAATGTGTATTTTGGAATTTTTTTCACCTCAAGTCTGAAAGAAGACATGTTATTGAAGACAAATAGCCCAATATCTCAAAATTGACCAGTGAAAAAAAAACGATGTTTTTGCCTGCCGTGTCTCGCCTTAAGTGACATGATAACTTGGTAGCGGCCACACTTCGGATTTAAACAATGATCGATTATGGGAATACATGTAAATTGACATCCCTAGTTTGGACATATTGATTTTATTTGTGCAGGTCATAAAAAAGATCTCAACAAGTCTTCAATTTGATTAAATTGGAAACTGCAGATACCATGTGTGTACTGTTGCTTGAATTTCCTTATTTTTCTTGTCTTGTAAATATTTAGTCTTTCTGGTTCTCAGCTTACTAAGCAAAGACAAACAAGGAGTTTTTTCAGGCAACACATTTTCTTGCTCCATTTGAGAGGTGCTGGATATTTAAGGAAGCACAAAGATTGCTATTTTGGATCCCATTTAATTCCTCCTGCCCAGTTTCTTTTTATATCTCAATGATTGAATTGGTTTTCAGTTCCGTTTTGAGCTGCAAGCGAGGGCAACCTTGTGATGTCTACATTGGCTATGAAGATATCCGTATCGCACACGGTAGTCTGAAACAAAATCTACTGTTAGTTTAGATTACGAAGGCACTTGCTGTTTTTTTTTTCCAGAATGCACAGTTATCAGGAGTTGCCATGGGTTACCATCAGTAGCTGTTTGCAGCGTTGGTATCCGTCTGCTCCGAGTAGGTGTTCCTTTTGATCTCTCCCTCGTTGCTAAGGCTGTCTGTATCTGGGACACTGCAGACTCTTCAATGTGGGAGCATTTTGTATGACGCCACCATCCACAGAGCTAGAATTATCCTGCGAAATGCCTCCAAGAAAGATGGATAGATGTGTTGTGATACTTGTTAGCCAAGTGTACACATACAGTAATGTGAGCAGTGGAATTTTATATAAAAGAATGGTCATTAAAGAGAATTCGACTCGGGTGTTGTAATCGAAAACACTGGTGTAATGTTCGGTAAGATGTCAGTGAAAGTTGGAAAATATAAAACAGTTGGCTATCTATCTTAAGGCAATCATACATATACATATAAACCTATAATGCTGCATCTGAGTATAGCAGGTGTAGTTCTGGCCCTTGTCCTTCTGTCTGCCCAGGGGCTAAACCCATTCCTGACTAAAGTATGCGTAGTGTTGTCTTAATTAAGTCTGTTAATAATATCATGCACACACACACACACGTATAGCCTACATACATCTGCCCTCTATGGCTGCAATTAGTCCATATATTACAGAATGTCGTATGTAGTTAGTGTAGTAGAAATACACTGTATAGAACCTTTGGTCAATACAGATTTTTATGTTATGGTTGAAATTATATGTTAGCAATATCATATCACACAAGCAAATAAGTGCTGCTGTTATAAACAATTATATAAAAATGTTATAAATTATATAAAAAGTTAGTTTTCGTTTTCGAATTTGGTTGGTCAAGCAGAGTTCCAACTTTGTATAGTTTGCATAACTTTACTTGTCTGTTTTTGCGCTTTCTAGACATATCAGTCTGTGTTAGCGGTGGGGTTTTAGTAACATAAGTGATTTGTTCAAAAACATTGATTCATTCTGGAATGAAACAAGTAAATGTCTTTAATAATTGAATCATTGAATCATTCATTTATATTATTGTTAATATTGTTATTGGCCAAATTGTTTTGTGATCGGTATTGGCAAAATATATTATTAGTGGACTTCTACCCATTATTATTTAATAATCTGAAGGTTCCTGTTTTTGTGAGGGCTTTGATTTTTGGATGTGATGAATTAGAGTTTTTGTGCAATAAAAGTTATAGCAATTTAGTTTACTTATATTTGAATAAATGACATTTAACTAGGGGTGGGTATTGTTTGAATTTGAATGATTCTGATTCCGACTCTGCTTATCGATTTTTATCGATTCCTAATTTTGATTCCAACAAGGTAAAAAAAACTTAGATATCAACAGGCTAAAGAACACTTACACAATAAACGTTTGCCTATGGTTTGCCTATGGTTTAAAGGGTACCTATCATGGAATTTAGAAAATTACCTTTCATGTAGTGTGTAACATAGATCTAAGTGAACGAAAACATCCTGCAAAGTTTTAAATATGAAAGTTCACCGTATACAAAGTTATTATCTCTCAAAAGTAAGAGTCGACTCTGAGTCGTTGATATGAATCGATAGACGAACGATGCACTTTCGTACGTCACTTGTCCAAGTTATTTGAATAAGATGCGCCCACTCATTGCATTAGGAGACACCAGGGAAAACATCATGTCGACGAGACGCTGCTGTGTTTTGAAGTGCGACGCAAAAGCAAACTTTTTTCATCTGCCCAGTGAGGAGCATTTGAAGACAGTGGCTACAGTTCATAACTATACCACAGAAGTATTATAGCCCGAACTTGTTCTGTGTTCGCGTCATTTTGAAGATGATTGCTTCACAAACCTAAATGCTATAAAGTATGAATTTGCGAGCCGGCTGATACTGAAGGAGGGAGGTTCAGTACCGAGTTTATTCGGATCAGCTTCCTTCTCCGAATCACAACCTGTAAGTAGGCTGTTGCTTTTATGTTTGTATCATGTTCTATAATTATTTTGTGTGTTGTGTACGCACAGGCACAGCGCAGCTTCTAGCAGCTAACTTAGGTCTTCAATGTCAATTGTATTGAAATATGTGAAGTGTTTGTCGTTGTTAATGGAGTTGTCACAGGGCTCTCGAGTGTCACGCATCACGCATTGAGCGTGACAGTCACTCATTTCGGTCTTTTGTCACGCTCTCTCGGCGCCACACATTGTATTTCTCACGCTGAAAAACTATTTGTAATATATTTAATATGCCGCAGTGCCCAAAACTCACTCACTGTGGAACCGGCAGGATTCAAGCGCGTCTCCTCCAGTGTTGCCAGGTCCGTATGCCTGCACTGTTTCCGCGGGTTGTTTGTGTAGTGCACGCTGGTTGACGCGATTGTTTTATCCACTGGAACATGATTGTTATTGAGGAAACACCCGGGAACGCTATTTGAATATTTTTGGCCGTGATTGGGTTAGTTTGATGAGCAATTGGGCTGGTTTTGTTGTGCAGACCTGGCAACCCTGGTCTCCTCTGGTGTTGTTCGTCTGGTGTTGTTAGCCAATCAGAAAATAGCACTGTTGTATCTGGGTAAGATCTAGCGCAACAACCAATGACACCCCGTCGGCTGGGTGTCTAACATATCACCACAGATTAGCGTCACGCAAAGGCGGGGTTTGGAAAAATGACTCGCTAAACGATTCATTTGGGAGTCGGTGAGCAAATCAGGTAAAAATAAATGCATATTATAAGACAACAAAAGTGTTTTTTGTCATTGCATGCTTGTAAAACTGTTGTTGGGGACTCCCAGAACAATATTAGGAACATTTTAAATGCCATAATAGGTACCCTTTAAAAATACCTTAGAAAAAACAACAGCCTAACTAATACACATTTCCATCATTATTGAAGACATGTAAAAGTAAATGTATTTTACATAAAAATGAACAAAGATATGACCGAAATAAAGTGTTTTAAGATTTACAGGTATTTGGGTACAGAAACTGTAATTGACCGTTCGCAGGCCCCTCCCCCAAAACGGCCATTGTCCAATCACACATCATAGCAACCGTTACTATGTGAGCAGCTCTGTCAAACATTGACTCCAAGCAAGCTGGTGAAGCGGTGCGCCCACTGCGTTTGTAAACCGGACACTAGATACTCCGAGAGATTGTCTGGAGGAGTTGTGTTCTTTTCGTTCCCAAAGCCGAAAACACAACGTGAACGGTGCCTACGATGGATAAAACAGTGTGGATGATCATGGCCCCACTCCCAGTTACATGTGTCCAACATGGTTCACTCGCGAACAGCGTGCATGAGACTGACACACTGAGATTAGCGCTAGTCAAAGAAACATGGAGAGAGCAGATCAAGAGGATCCACAAAGGAAGTACGTTTTCTAAAGGGTTGTTGTTAACGTGATATTTTCGGGGGGAAATGAGCAGCAGTCACTAGCAGTGCAGGACCTGTAGACTACAGTTTAGAAGTGCACGCTCGCAACGGGGAACGCAAGAAGCTTACTTGACAACATCAGTTCATATAACGTAATCAATATCGTAATGAATAGAAATAACCTTAAATGTATGGTTATCTGCATCTTTCCGTCTCTTATGTATAGTTACTTTTTAAACACGAAAATCGGATTCAGCATGACACGCAAGCGGTTGCCGTGGTAATGAAAAACCTGCTTGTTAAAGCGAATGTATAATCCTGTATCTGAGGCAAAATTACTAAATATGCAGCGCGAATTATATATTTCTAACTCCAAACAATTAGCGACTGAACCAGCGTATTAAATCTTCTTCAAGGCTGTAATTTACTGGTTGCATTTGAGGTACAGGTCATGGGGTTTCTCAGATTTCGCTTGAGACCGGTATATTAGCCTCAATAGTAGTCATGTCTCCTTCATTGCGTATTTTTATATTTTGAATATATCCCTCCACTGCATACTGTAACCCATTTTGCCTCGATCTGGAGGATATCGCGGAGGTATTGCTCGAAAAAAGGTCACTGACACGCACGGGTATACCTCTTCCATTCATGGCAATCTGTGGCGCTGGTCGTGTTTGACCATTTGTTTGACGGGCGTAGCAACAATAACTAGGGGGCGTGGCTTTTGCGAACGGTCAATTAAAAAAAAAACTTTATAAATAAAATATAGTTACATAATGTATTCAGTGTCAAGAACAGCGAGTGAATTTTCTCTTTGTCTTTTGTTGTTTGATTAATGTTATTATAGAGACGATAGCAGGAATTTTAGGCTGCTGTCACTTTAAAGGGGCCATGAACTGAGAAATCAAATTTTCCTTGATGTTTTGACATATAAGAGGTCATCATATTATAATAATATCTTGAAAGTTTAAGAACTGAAAACTCTTGTTAGTCCAAAATCAGCCAATATCAGGGTCAGCGAACGAGGGTCACTCACTGGACTAAAAATAACATTACCTTCAGAAGGATCCTAATGCTAGGAATGTGTATATTTATTTTCAACACTGTGAATGTCTCAGTTGAACATTATTTATTAGTATTCGGTACATTTCACTGGATTCTTTGGTAAATCAGTCCCCAAAAAAGCGCAGGCTTTGCAGGTTTTTCCAATATGAACTCGACAGAATTGCCAAAACATACAAGTAACCCTGTTCATTCTAATGCCTGATCTGTGACCAGTGATTTCTGATGTAATGATTCATGTAGCTACAGTCAGATGTTCTTTATCCTGTCAGTAAATCAATACAGTGACTAAACGGTCCACTTCACATTGTATTTCTTAGTAAGGTGTAAATAATATGTTATTTAAACTGATTGAATTATATATAGAAAGCAATCAAAGAACGCTCCGTTTACAATAGCTGTAGCTGTCAATCAAACAGTGCGTGTTTATCTGTGACTGAGTTCGCACCAAAACTCCCGTAATAATCAATGAATCTCTGATTTACATTGTGTGTGGACTGTTAGTTATGATGAAAGCATTCGTTATGTGCAGAAATCGAGTTGCAATGACGAGATCGCTGCATACATGTCTGTGATCGGCTATGCTCATCACTGCTCTACAGTGGCGGCGCCAGGGGGGAGCTAGGTGGTGCTGTAGCTCTCCCTATAATAGCCTTAGCACCCGCTCAGCACCCACAAGAAATGTCTGTGATTTTTTTATATTTATATTTTAATGTCATGTTTGAATAGTCTTTTTCATGTTGTTAAAAAGGGTATTAAAGAATAATTAAAAAATATATATATTTAGTCTAAAAAAACATGAGGCCCAAACAGGCGATCTTCTTTGGCCAATGGACGGGGCGCCCGGTGAACGTTTGCAGACATCCCAAGTCTCACGTATATAGATAGCGGCTCCCTGATGGCCGCAAATTAGTTCAAATCTCCCGGAATCTAAGCTCCAAACGTGTAGCGTGCGCAAGACAGAGAGAGCGAGAGACCTTGCGTGTGTGTGTGTGTGTGTGTGTAAATGTGCGTGTATTAAAAATATATATTTAGTCTAAAAAAACATGAGGCCCAAACAGGCGATCTTCTTTGGCCAGTGGACGCTGGTTTGCAGACATCCCATGTGCAAATTAGTTCAAATCTCTCGGAATCTAAGCTCCAAACGTGTAGCGCGCGCAAGACAGAGAGAGCGAGAGACCTTGCGCGTGTGTGTGTAATGTGCGTGTGTGTGTAATGTGCGTGTGCAGAAGCGCATGTACCCCCCCTACCCCCCCCCCCCCCCCCCCCCAGAAAATCTCTGGCGCCGCCACTGCTGCTCTACAGCGATTTAAAAAAAAAAGAAATTAATACTTTTCCTCAGAAAAGACGCATTAAATTGATCAAAAGTTACAGTAAAGACATTTATAATAATGCAAAATATTTCTTTTTTAATTAAATGCTTTTCTCTTGAACTTGAATATTCAAAAAATTAATCACGGTTTGCACAAAAATATGAAGCAGCACAACTGTTTTCAACTGTGATAATAATCATAAATGTTTCTTCAGCATCAAATAATCATATTAGAATGATTTCTGAAGGATCATGTGACACTGAAGACGGGAGTAATGATGCTGAAAATTCAGCTTTGATCACAGGATCATATCATCTAATATTAAAACATACTAAAAATCATACTAACAATATAAGTGCACCCCAGGAAACATTATGAAACAATAAAATAATGCAGTTCATGACCCCTTTAAGAGCTTCACAGATCCAATATATAACAGATGCATTTTCTTTGTCAACTATTTGCATTCACCTGAGACAGAACCGACTGTGTTACGAGGATATTTTGACATATTTGTGTGTATTCAAGTGCAAAAAGACTCGGAAGAGAACTCGGTTCAGTATCGCATACTCGTTTCGGATGTGTGCGCAGAACAGAAAACAGTGCATGAGTCTTCTTGCGCTTGAATGGTTTAAAATCACATTTAAATTATTTGTATGCCCACACAGATTTTTGTATAGTTTTCCACAATCTTAGTCAATACAGTGATACAGTCTCTGTTATATCATGCATCCCTAGTTATGATGGGTAAACTTTATTTAGTTGGAGAGTTCTGTAAGGTCTGTCTGTGTTTGTGTTTATCTCACTGTTTGTTGTGAGCCCAACCCAGACCTGCTGTGCCTTCTCAAGCACAAACACAACAACTCCTTTCATGAGCACCTCCTGCAACATTATCACCTTTACACAGAAGACGCTGCCATGCGGCTGACAAGTCTCATGTTTTAAGCGCTTGAGTGATTTCACAGCCTAAGGCAAAAGTGTCTGCCTTTTGTTTTGCCAGAGTTGTGGCAACTCCTTTACTCCAAATTATTCACAGTCTGACACATTAACTAAATGGCATCGATTACCATCAGCTCATCTTGAGGACTGCAGTTTGGTTTCTTCCCCTCGCTGAGGTTTAATTTAGTATTTCTCACTGTACAGATTTTAAGTTGACTTTATATGGGGGTATTTTCCACGTTTGATATACTTTTAAAACATTAAACACCTTAGCGGTAGCAGCGCTGTATTATGTGAGCACCGATCTGTTTTTCATCATTTTCCTCTGCACTTGCTGTCCTTTGATTCTGGCCTTGTTTACTTGCTTTGCTTGTAGGAAAGGCAAGATCTCTGAAAATCGATTCTGAAGCATTATGTTGTAGCTTTCCCTCGTTGTTGACCTCCTATGTATTATCTTTCAGCACACAAAACAACATAATAACTGCTGGGCCAGTTCTTTGGTTGCATTGGATATGTCAGCCTGTGTATTATTACTGACAAACCTGTGTTCGCTTACATAGTCTGTGCTAGCGAAATGCCATTTAAAGGTCCCTGTTATTCAGTTAATAATTCATAGTTTTTTGCTGAAAAATTATCATGAGTTTGGTAACACTTTCTATAAAGTCCATGCTTATAATGAATTATAGCCCCATTATATATTAATTAAGTATTACTAAATATATTTATAAAGACTCATTTAGACCTATTGCATTATAAGAACAGTTATATTTGCTTTATTTTTTTTTAATTAATTCTAGGTCATGCATTTGCTTTTTCAATGTGCATGCTCATAATCCATTATAAACTGATTTATAAATGATCTAATATAAAATCGTTCCAGAGACACTTGTTTGCTGAACCAATTAGTTATTAATTATGTCTTTAATGGCTAATGTTTGCCTTAGAGGTCATGAATGGTAATTTTGATTTTTTAAAATCTATATCTCCTCGGCCATGTACAGCATTATAGCAGTTTGAAATTATACTCAAAAAATTGCAGTGTTTTGCGAGTAACATTAAAAAAGATACATTTTTGAATTTTTAACATGAATGGTTTCGGTAATGATTTCATTATTTTATTACTGGAATTATTGTTCATTACATTTACAAATAAACAACTTAAAATGTATAATGAGCACATCTTCATGATTTCTTATTATTTGCTTTAGGAAAATTGCATCCTATGTTTTCACTTTACTTAAAGCTATCAATGATGCATTTATAGAGGTTAGTAACTGTAGCCTATAATAAAAACACAACACGGCTATTAATAACAATATATTCACTTATTTGACAGAAATAAATCTGAAAAACTAAAATGTCATTGTAAATATAGCCTAATATAAAAACATTATAACAATGCAGGCTGCATATTTATAAATACATTCATAGAAACTCAAGACTGACTAATTAATACTTATAAATCAGTACAATGGATTATGAAAAAGCACATTGTAAATGTAGGACTTAAGTAATTATAAAAAAGAACATAAATGTAACTATAACTGCTCTTATAATGCAGTATATGTCTTAATGAGTCTTTATTAACATATTTATAGAATAGTAAAGCTGTGATTCATTATTCATGGTCTTCATAGAAAGTGTTACCATGAGTTTTAGCACATGTGGTTGCTAGGGTATTTATGGTTGTTTCTAGGTTTTATTCCCAGTTTGTGATTGGTCTGTCAGGATTATTACATAAATGCCTGATCACAGTTATTTGTGATAACCATGCTTTAAATTTAAAAGGCTTAACATGCAATGTGTACATAAAGTGCTGCAGTGTTACTTAATTCAAATAATAGCAAATATTTTTTATGTTATCATGCAAAGTCAATGACACCATGGCACTGAAGAGATAAACCACTTGCTCTTTTTCTAAGGGAATGAAGAATGTGTTGGAAAACTATCACAC
Organism: Chrosomus eos; assembly: GCA_036326025.1. NCBI lineage: Eukaryota > Metazoa > Chordata > Actinopteri > Cypriniformes > Leuciscidae > Chrosomus > Chrosomus eos. The sequence goes on from JAZAVI010001370.1 coordinate 15,820, forward strand.
AGAAATTCAAAGGTCTTCTTTCATGTGAAATAAAGGCTTATGGGTTTTATTGAACTGCCTTAATATAATGTGTGAAAGAAATGAGCACAGAAATGTATTACTAATTCATAATAAGAAATAAAAATTACTATAATATTCAGTTTGGCTGGTTTCCAAAAAACAACATAGTGGACGACATAATATATTTGTAACTCAATACAAATTTATTTTATCCTAAATATTTATTGTAAATGTATTTTATTTTATACCTCTGTGTGATATTTGTATTACAAAGCCTTAAAGTCCCCCTGTAGTCAATAATTGTATCCCTTAAAACTCATCTTTGATCACCAAAATGACATATTTAAATATTTTTTTGTAACTCTACACCCTTACTTCATTTAGTATACGCGGATCCATGAATATGCTAATTAGCCCCGCCTCCACTCTCGCCAGATCACAGATTCACTCGGCCAACTTACTGAGGTAAACGCTGCACAATGGTATTGCTCTTTCCCACGTCAGACGCATAACGGTAATTAATATGATTAGCCTTTTGCTTGACTATGTTATCAAACAGCTTATAATGTGTTGCTAATGTTACACACACTATGTTTCCGTTCGCCATCTAACAATCATCAGAAATGCTTTGAACAACTCATAACGTCAGTGGAGAAAGGCATAAAGTTTATCATAATATACATCATACACCCGCTATATTGCTAAATCTACCTGATTTTTCATATCAACAAAAACTTCTATTGAGACTCTTCTGCTAGTTCACTGTAAATGATATGCTAAAGCCCGCTGGCACATTGACGTAATTGGTTACAAGGTAGTTTGTGACGTCAGAAACGCCAGCGATTTCAAACCGCGTTTTTGAGACAATCTTTTTTCTTCATTGCACTTTTAAGGAGAAAATATTCAGCAATGGTGTTGACTTATGAATTTGCCCATGGTTTGTCTCACATTAAAAACACCACATAGACATATAAACAACATTAAAAACTTGATTTTCACCACAGGGGGACTTTAATATATTGCAGTCTATTGCAATAATTTGTCACGATTAGCAAAGCACTAACAAAGATTAATAGCAATTGCGGCTCCATGTGGAACTATCATCACCTAATATGCATTTAACTACCTCTAATCTCGGACTAACATTTCACTGTTAATTGAGATCATAAAGAGGCTCTGGGTACAGAAAGCCATTTGAAATGGCATTTTATACACCACTAACTGTCAGTAACATAATTAGTCATGAGCTTTCGATAATTTCCTGAAGACTATGGAAAATAAAGGTCACCTTGCATGTGTAGAGTCTATTACATTACCCCTTTCTCTCTCTTTCTTAATCAATGAGATGAGATGCACAGAATGATGTGTTTATTAAAGAGAATACTATGTGACGGCTATGACAAAAATCCATTTTCAATTTGTGCCGTGGAAATCTCTAATATAAGAATAAGACACACTTACAAACAAACACGCACAACAGAAGCTGTATTTGAGTAGCAGGTGTAGCTCTGACCCTGTTCTTTTCATTTCTCCCCGAAGCTAAACCTCATTTCCTAGTTATTTTCCTGTTTCTTAATTAAATTCCCGAAGAGTGTATGTGTATGTTTGTGCCATCTGAGTAGTGCACAGCTGAGCTAATCTTTATTGTGCGCTACATGGAGAAGACAGAGATACAGTACTGAGCTTCTGTTGTTCAGTGGAGTGTATGTGATTGAAAAGGGCTGTGCAAAAGTATTCAGACCCTTCAAGGATTAGTTCACCCAAAAATATACATTCTGTCATTATTTACTCACCCTCATGTCGAGCAAAACCCGTGTGACCGTCTTCACAGATGGAGATATTTTGAATAACGGGATTGCTTGCGCATTTCCATGCCTTTACAATGAATGGGGACTGAAGCGTTCAAGCTTCAAATGATGCAAAAGCACTGTTCAAGTATTAGTCATTATAGTAGTAGTCCATAAAACTTGTATTCCAAGTTTTCTGAAGCCACATGTGTAATGATAATCTTCCCCTCCTGTTAACTGTTGAGTCAAGACTAGTTTTGTGAACTGGATCAACAATTAATTGAAAAGATGCTGATGGTTTTTCCAGGAGATTTAGGGCAGATGTCAAGATATTAATTTCATTTTTATTTTCCATGGAAGAAAGAAAAGTATTCAGGTTTGTAGCAACATGAAGGTATAACAGACTTTTTTGAGAGAACAAGTATTTTTACTTCATTACAAATCATTGTTTATGTATCTGAGACAATTTTACTTTTATGCACCTTAATGAGTTTAATCAATGTGTCATTGTTCCTTTATAAATAATTATAATATGCTGCATGCGTATGCAGTGTCCAATAAGTTAGAGATGCTGCAAGTTGAGAAATTATATGATTGCCAATTTAGTACAATTAATAATGAAAAAAGCAATGCATTAAGAAAGGAATCACATTTAATCATATCCCCTGACCCGTGCGCTACACATATCTTTAAATTATTCAGTGTTATTTATGTATTATTTATATACCATTGTAGTATTTATTGATGTTTTGAATAAGCTTTTATATTTTATATTTTCAGTGTTCGTTTTAATTTGTTTGTTTTATGTGCTTTTGTAATTTGCATTATTTTTGTTAATATTTCTGTTTGGCTTCAAATTATTTTCATTTCACTTTTAGTTTGTTGTTTTAGTACTTCATCTTATGTGATTAAGTAAGTTGACAAGGCAACATTTCAAATTTTATGTTTTAAAATTTTTCATCTAACATTTATATTTGATTTTATTTCAGTTGCCAAAAACATTTTTAATAGTTTTAGTTTATAAATTGCAATTTGTTTGAGTTCAAGTTAAACGTTTAAAAGTCAAAACAAATTTCCTGGATGAGAAGTAAATGTACAACTGGATTATACCTGTGAGTCATTATAACCTTTCCTAGATGAACAAAATTGTCACGGTTACTGGATAATTATTTAGCTTGTTAATCGAAAGGACAGCTGTGAAAATGAAGACTAAAGAGCATTATAAATATGTCAGAGATAATGTTAGACAAATGCTTCAGGAAAAGGTTAGAAAACAATGTCCAAGTCTTTGGATGTCCCAACGGTGTTTGTTCAATTATGAAGAAGTGGAAACTATCACAAACCCCCCCCAGACACCATCTAGAAAAGGTCATTCCTCAAAACTCTGCACAAACAAGCAGATATGTGAGAGAGGCCAGTGATCGCTTTGAAAGAGTTACAGAGTTCAGCAGTTGAGAACACAGTAAAAGATGGAATGGGCTGTCAAGCATTATCATAGCACCATATGGGAGGATGATGTTGCAAAAGAAACCAATTTGTCAAGATTTTAGAATGTGCTTTTTTAAGTTTATGTTTTAATTAGTGTCTTAACGTTTTAGGAAAATAATTATTAAATGAATAGTTCACCCAAACATGAAAATTCTGTCATGTTGATCCAAACTTGTGCAACCTTCTT